>JAODKK010000025.1:10322212-10334319 GCA_026774405.1 Petrocephalus microphthalmus
TTGATATGTGTTTAATAAACACTTCTGGCACTTTTTTCGAGTCTCTTCATTAGTTTTGTTTTTCCTGTAAATGATTCGATAAATACCGTACCGTGCCATTCATACCGAGGTATTACCGTACCGTGAAGTTTTGATACCGTTACATCCCTAGTCGTTAGAGTAACGCCTAAAATCCAAATCCAAATGGCCACAGATATGAAAAATAATTTACTCATAAGCAGAAGCAACAAAAATGGCATCTTAACATAAATGCAATGTTATAAATAAAGATACGGTCTTTGAGAAATGCTCACTGGTCTGGTTAGGCTGGAAAGCGATTGCTGTCGAGTTCAGCTACGATTAATCAAACGTCTAATGGTAAAATGTAGCTGTGTTTGGCACAATCACTGAGGTTGAACGCTTAAATGCAGCTATGTGTGGCGCTATGTGGGAGGAACAGGAAGTTGTTAACATTCTGATGAATGCCTACTTGTGATACAGATGTTGGTTTCATAATCTGCTCTGCCTGGTGGATTGGACTGTTCGGAAATGGAGTGCGACAGTGGCCAGTGTGGAAGAGGGACTTAGGTTAACTTAGGTCCACATTTGGAATAACAATAATTTGGAAAGTATAGGTACAGCTGTGTTCTGAACAGGTGTGCAAACCAAGGAGCCTGGAGATGGCGTGTCGGGCCCAGAAAGGCTCCCTGGGGAGCGGCTGTAGTCGGGGAAGCTGAGCTTTGCTGTAAGGTGTGAGGAGGGCCGAGGCCTTGCTGAGCACGTGGTGGTGGCCAGGCCAGATGCTGAACGTTGGCTGTGTTTGGTATGATTGGCTGCCTTGTGCCAATCACACTCCCTTTCCTTTCATCTCGTCCAAGCCTGCTTTCGGGGTGTTTGGGGGATGTGTTTGTATCCACTTTCATTTATTCATTCCCTGCAGGCGATTTAGCTTAATTCTTTTGCGCCGCTCCCACAGCAGTGCAGAGGATCACTCCCAGGATGGCCCTAATGGGCCATTTCCAGTTTGGACATCGCTGCTTCGGTTTTTGCGCACTTTTAATCTGGTTCAGTCTGCTGTCTTCTCTGATTCTTCTTGTGGATGTACCCCTGTGACCTATCCATATTTCTGGCACCGGTCATCTCGACTCGTGGACGATATCAAGCCCAGAGCATTCCCCTCGCGTCCATACGGTGTCATTAGCGATTTCCCAGTGAGGGGGGCAGCCTCTTGTTGCCGGCCAGTCGTTGCATCGCGGTCACCTTGGGCGTGATCCCTCTGACAGCTCCTGAGCCCATTCTGGGGACGGCGGCCGAATCCCGGGCACGGGGCCGCTGTCCTGCGTGCATATTAAGTCGCTCTCTCCGGGGTGACCTGCAGCCTGCTGCCCCCGAGCCGCTTTCCGCAGCGACGGAGCTTAGCAGTCATTGAGAAGGATCAGTTGGCCAAGTCTCAAACTCCAGCCTTTAGGTGGTTTGATAATGAAAGGGAATATGCCAAGAAAAGCAGTGTGTACATTGAATGTGGATGAAGTGCAGGTGAAGGCACAACCCTTTGCGGGGCCCTAAGTTATCATTGGTTATCTTACTTCCCACTCTCCCAGAGTGATCATATGGGGCGCCCCCTGGTGGCCACTGGGCCCTTAGCAGCCGCTTTGTTTACGTTTGCCTTGGGCCGGTCCTGGGTGATGGATATTAACTGGTTTATGCCACCTGGTCTGTCTTTGGCTTCCCTTGCTCCTGGCCCTCTTTCTCCCCGCACCGAAAGCCCTCCCTCGTTATCTTTTAATTAAGCAGGCTTGCCTATGCACGGATTCCCGTGGGTGTGTGTCACATGCAGATGGTTGTAGAGGCGTCCCGTCCGTTTTAGCGGACTGTCAGTCCACCGTGGATGTAGAGCTAACTTTATGGTCGGGCGTGAAAAAGTCGTACCCGAGCGAACCTACGCAGTGATCATTTTTATACCCCAGCCAAGAAAAAAAAAAATGTTTTTTTATAATCTTAAAATTGAAACGCCGGTTTACAGAAATGCTGAACTCCATCCACATCTCCCATGGTTTGCGCATGCCATTCCGACGTTTCATTCCCATCTCAGACGTGCGGCGCCGGTTTGTTTTCCCACCAAGATGCATCTTTGTTCATCTTCAACAGATTCTCTTAATTTTGGACGTTAAAATAAATACCTGACCTGACCTGAAAAAATAAAAATAAAAAACCACCCCTGACCCTACTGAAGTCCGTCGCCAGCAATACACCCCACCTCCCAGCTTTGTTTCTTTATTCCTTGTCCAAGAAGAACCATCCTAAGAAAAGACAAATGCCATGATTTTATCGTCTAATTTTCGGCAGCTCTGACGATCTGTGACATGAAATTCAAATGCAAATGTTCACAAGAAGTTCATTTGCATCTGGTATTTCGAGTGTTGTGCAATGTTGTGCGTAAATAATATATATTTTTTAACGATAAAGGGTAAGTCCTACCAAAGTTGTTCGACATGGACGTTTTTCATAGCAAGTTTCCTAACGTAAGTTTTTTTGATGTTCGTTATGCCCAAGTGGTGTCCTTTTTTATGTCATTTTCTTCCTTTTTATCTTCACTTCTCCTCTGCCTCTTCTTCCTTTTAACTTCTCTAATGTAGGTGTCACACAGACATGACCTAAAAAACCGAGCTCTGCTTAGCTTAGAGAGCGGACGTGAAATTCTGACTTCTTCCTCCCTCTGGGATCTTGTCTATTTTCCTTTGTATCACTTTTGTCTTGCTTAGAATGGTTCACTGGTGATTTGAAATTTCATTTCTGTTTCCTCTGCTTTCCTCTGCTTTGTCTGTTATAAACCTTTTGTTTTTGTTCATGCAATAGCTCCACCATAGGTTGGAGGGCCTTAAAGATGATCGCAGGAGCCACCGGACCTTCGACTCGCGAGTAACTATTCCCACCAAAGGAGCCGCTTCCATTCGCAAACTCCGCCCAGCCTCCTCGTCTCTCTCTCTCGTTCACTCTCTCTCTCTCTCACCCTCGTCCCACTCGCTCTTTCCCCTGTAGCGATCTGTCTCTCCTCCTAACATTCTCTTTTCTTTTTACTAGCTGTGTGATGTGTTGGATCTCTTGTGGGTTTTCAGTTCCGTTCTTCAGCCTTAATTTCCCTCTGTTCCTTTTTTTGGTCTTGATTTAATTCCATCTAGATGCAGTTTTGTTTCTGATTTTTGCTTTTCCTCTGGGCTGTACCTCATCTCCAGTCCCTCCCACCCCCCAATTTAACCCCCAATACCCCCACGCCCTCCCCATCTCCTCTCTCTCAGTTTGGTTGGTTATGGTGTCTGTGGTGATCTTTTTGAGTTAATTAGTTTTTTTTTTTTTGAACATCTAAAACAGTGTCTCAGATGACCGTGCTGGATTTTCGCCCATGTGTGTCGCTCCTTCTAGGCCAAGGACGTTGGTTCACAGAAGTCAGGGGTTCTGGGGTGGGAGGGGGGCCAGGGAAGGGGGGGCAGTGTTGGGGACCTCTGAGCCCTGTCACCGGGTGTGTCTTTGAGGAAAACTAATAAAGAATACTGCTCTGCGGTAAATTATTAAATAAAGTAGAATTATGAAAAGAAACTGCTGCAAGTTGTTCCTTGGAGGAAAATTCACAATAGTCCTGTCCTGCACTCAAGACAGACACTGTGCAGTGTGAGCAGTTGCTAGGGGTCTGACTCCCTCCCCTTGTCAGAGAGGCACACAGCATCCAGACGTATCCAGTGATTATCGTAAAGGAGAGACTTCCTTCACTGATGTTTATGGCCTAAGGAGCATCATCTCTAACGATCATCCATGTTATGGAGATTGTTTTAATTTCGTTCTCAGAATTGTCGTCACAACTGCTATAATAATTTCATTTCCGAACCGTCATATTGTGTTCATATTATGTATATTGTTTATGTAGTGAGTCACACCTGTCACTGGCAGGAATGATGGTAGAGATGTTAAGGAATTGGAACCAGTGACTAGAATGTGGGTAAATGGATGAGGCGGGTGAGTGCCGTAGGTGTCCCTTGGCCAGGTCGTGTTTGGGGTGACCAGTAACGAGCAGCCTTCCCTGAGTAGACTCTCAAGGCTGAGCCATTTCCCTCTGCCTGGGAGAGTCGCATGCGATTGTCAGTCTTCCCCACTGAGCAGAGCCCATGACAACAATAATGGCAGATACTTAAGGCAGGGCAGTAATACAGCTTCGACTAACATTTCTTCTTCCTTTGGCTGGTTTTTGCAACTATAATGAAGAATATCATGTTAGTCGAGAAAGCATTAATATGAATAACTTATAGGCAATTATGATAGGCGATTACCGCTCCCTTACAGAGCTCTTGTCCTTGGTCAGGATTTGTGGTCATTTAGAGGAATACCATAATCTCTGACACTGGTTTGTAAATCGTGTTTGGAGGACAGATTTGGGGGGGTCCCCCTGTTTATCCTTATACCGTCTATCTTTCTCTATCGCCCGCCTCCCTCCCCGCCCGCCCTCCCAAACCCGCCCCTTTCTGTTTCTCTTCAGGTGCAGTCCCGGTGCAGCAGTAAAGAGAATATCCTGAGAGCAAGTAAGTCTTATGCACCCGTCTATGTTAATAAATGCAGGAACTCCCTGTTCTGGTCCCATTGCCCTCTCGGCTATGGCTGTTTGGCTGTAATGAGGGGCCAGATTCCCTCTGAAGGGTTTGTTTGCGTCGGCATCTGTGGGTGGGTTCTTATGGCATTATGAAGTCACAGTTCCTAGGAAGTACCAGTGGATTCATGGCGTGTTCCTTAATGGCCCTGAGTATATGGCTAGGCATCAGCTAGATAGTGCTCACATTGCAGTGCCCAGCTGATGCATCTGTTGCCATTAACTCCTAGTTCCTTTGGGAACCATTTGTATTGCAATATGTTTTACTCTAAAATATTTATTGCTATTTATATATTATAATGCATAACTTCCGATTATTTTAAGCATTTTAAAAATATTTCAATTAATACTTATTCCTCGTCATGTTATCCATGTTGAGAACATATTTTGTTAAAGTAATGTCCATCATTTGGATGTCTCATTTACCAATAGTCAGCTTGTAAGATGACAGTTTCCTAAAAAATGCCAGTGAAAACGAAAGAAAGAATGAAAATTAAAAACTCCAATTCAGTGCTTTCATTCGCTCATTAAACTATGCATAAATAACTGAATAGTAGATGTTGTAAAAGATACATTGCACAATATGAGGATTTCGTGGTCATGTTCTGTTAAAAGCTTGATGGATAGTTTTCATTTCCCAATAGCTGGCAATAAAATCAGAGAAATTTTGATCTTGAAATGATGTCCCCTTTGTTAAATGGCACTACGCTGCCATCTGTTGGTGAGGAAGATACCAGTAAGTGCTACTCTTAGTTTTCAGCTACCCCTGAAAGCCCAATCTTTATATTCTATCTGTGATCTGTATCGTTTGTTTAATTATGCATTATGCATTATCAGACATCAGTGACACCTTTTAGAAAATGCTATCTGCTGGGTAATGACAAGAGAGTTTCTCTATAAGAATTGTTCCCCAGTGCCATGTACGTTTTACAATAGTCTTTTAAAAAGTGTAAGAGATAATAGGAAATGAAATGTAACTGGTATAAATATTAGCTATATTAGGGCACAGCTGTAGCAATTAGCAATATGTGCATCACATTCAGGCATACACTGTGATGTTTATCTGTTTTGCTGGAAGGTATGAAAATTATGGTATGAAAGGTATGAAACAGACTAATAAAAGTTACTTCTCTGGTGCAGGACACATTAAATGAGCATTAATAACTTAATATGTTAGTATGGTTACGATGTAGGTGATCTATTATTTAGGTTCTTGGGATTTCTTGGGATTTATGATGTTTAGACCAGTGGGCCTGGGGATCCATTTTTGCTCCCTCAAAAATGTGGACTGTCATGCAGGGAGCTGGGAGGAAGCAAAAATGTGGACTGTCTTGGGCTGTCCCAGACGACCGGTTTAAAAACAGTGGCTTAGACATGCTGGGGTGTGTGGCTTGCTGTGTGATAGTCAAGCTGCCCCCAACCAGCCTGTCCCTGACTTGCCAGGTCACAGTGCAGTGGACATCACCAAAGTGGCCCGGAGACACCGCATGTCCCCCTTCCCCCTGACCTCTATGGACAAGGCCTTCATCACTGTGCTGGAAATGACGCCCGTCCTGGGCACAGAGATCATTAACTATAGAGGTAAGAGAGCCACATGTTCGGTCCCCATGCCTGGACCATCATGCTTGATGGACACTTTTTGTTATCTTACACCCCACCCACTTCTGGCATGGATGTCTTTGTTGTTTTACCAATAGACACTTATTCATGTGGATTCTACTTCTACTTCAGTGCCAACCTGAGCTGTGTCTATCATGACTCCTCCCACATCCAGACTTGGCTCCTCCCATTGGCTCTCTTGTCATCCATCAGTCAATGTCTTGCCTGGGTGTTGGTTTTCTGCCCCCCCCCCCAATCAGCTTATATACAGTAACGTGCTCCAAACAGTTGCCCAAATATTGCTGATGAGCAGACAACATTTATTTAGCAGATGTTCTTATCCAAAGCTGCAGGGTCAGATGATTCCTGGAGCGGGGTCACAGGCCTTGCTCAAGGACCCCATGACGAAATCACTCTGTCGACCTTGGGACACGAACCAGCGACCTTCGGGTCACACGCACAGTGCTCTAACCCGCTGAGCCACACATTTCTGCACACATTATATTTTTATATTTTGAAGGACAGTGGGCAGGTTATGTGACTGGATAAGCTGGGTTGTATATAAAAGTCAAGCTCAATTCCAGTTCGAGCAGTGTGTGTATGTATTCCGCAGTGCATCAGTCACTTTACAGGCAGGAAAGCAGCGAGCGGTAAATAGGATTAACATTACAGCTGTGTACGGCGTTGTGCACTGTCGCGTTTCATCCTGTATTTTGTTTTCTGTGGGCTTTGAGACGTCCTCACATTTATCCACAGTAGGCAAAAGGCCGCCTTCTGGTCACATTACTAATGGGTCACTGCTCTTGCATGCAGACTTTTACATTTTATTCAATTATCTGTTGCTTTTTCCCCCGCAAAGTGACTTACTGTAGATGAAAGGGTTACAGTTTATGCGTGCACCTTGGGATTTTAATCCGCAACCCTTGTGTTGTTAGTGCAATGCTCTACTTGTTAAGGTTTAGACTAAGTCTTGCTGCAGCTCTTGTGTTTCTTTTTATGAGGGGGGGACTAACTCATGAAGGAAGTGACTCACTAATGGAGTATTTCATGGAGGAATTAACTCATGAAGGGAGTAAGTCATGAAAAAATTAACTCATGAAGGGAGTACCTCATTAAGTGCTTAACCTGCAGGCCTTGGAGCTGGTGACCCTGCACGCCCCACACTTAGGCCACTGAGGGTCCTGAGTTACACAGACTCATTGGAAAAGCCCCCATTCTGTAGCGCTTTTGGAACAAGGGCTGAAAAGGTAATTGGTGCTAAAGCCTCCCCAGGTTTGGTTTGGGCCATGGAGCTTGGCTGGGTACCAGGCTGAGATCCAGCATAGATCCCTTTCTTAGTCCTTCCTCATTGCCTAAGACATCGAAACCATTAGAGGGCATCACAGCTTTGAAGACAGTGCACAGCTGCTTTTTTGCATGAAACTGCGACTGCATCCTCTGCTGAGTCCCTTTTTGAAGACAGTAGAGATGGGTGCCCAGCATGGAACTGAACTCTGCCTGGGATGCACCATATTACCCAGAAAATGGGGGGTGAAAGCTTGCTGATGGGTGGTGTGCACAAGAAGAAAGGATGTAGAGTGGGGTGGGGCGGGGACGCTTGAGAAATCTGAATAAAACAAAGAATAATTGGGCAGTTTGGATATATTTTTTATATGTCTGAAAGTGGTACCCAAATGCCTTTGTGTGAGGAGTGAGTCAGTTTGTTAGGGACACACTGTCCTGCCCCGTTGCGATTTCTGAGGAGTCGGACACAACGTGCGCTCCTGTCCGATCACACATCTGTCACCTCTGGAGCTCAGCCGAGTCACGTCGCAACAGGCTATACCTCTGACAGAGCTTGATAAGGCGGAGGAGAGGCCCGGTGGGGCCTGGGGGGGGGCGTCTCGGACTTTCCAGGATCCATTACTCTGAGCTTCAAGGTGCCTGTCTTCCATCACAGAGCCTCCAAGTAGCTCGCGCTGGGTTTGGCGGCTACACGGACGAGCGTGCTGTCTCCGTCCCGGCCCCGTGCGCACGCTCGTGCTGCGCTCGTAGTGCCGCGCGGTCGCTTGGCTCTCGGTGACAGGCGTGCTCGTAGCATCTCGGAGCAGCCAGAGTCACGTCACAGCATCGGTAAAAATGTTCATCTCAGGTGCACTCTGATGCATACACATGTCCACGATGAGTACTGAGAAAAAAAAGCATAAAAGCCTGCATGAACTATCAGAAAGATATCACTGCAGACGGGTGTCCTGTGTGGTTCCCCAATGGTGGAAATAGCTGCTGAAACACGTCCGGCCATCAGCCTACCTCTTGGGAGCCTAAGGGTCGGTCCCTTCCCAGCCTGAAATAGGCCGCAGTTCTCCCGGCCTCCACACGTCCCGCAAGCAGGCAGAAGATGGATGGATCTTATTGTTATATGAATAATATATGACTACAGACTAAATAAGGAACAAACGGCTAAGATATTAATACAAAAACACTTGTGGAAATAAGGAGTTTCTAAAAATCCCTTGTGTTAGCTATAATAAAGGAATATTAGTATATTTTAGCACGTTGAGCCCCTTGTTGCATCCAATGAACATCGTAATCGCTGTAACTTCAAGTGTCAAGTCTAGGGGAGAGGCTACGTAGGTAGGAGGCAGAGGTGTTGCAAGCTGTCCTCTAGGCTGGTAGCCAGATTACTATTTAATCATGAAAGTTAGTATGAAAAATGTATAGACTTATAGTCAGAGACTACCTTATAATCAAAGTATGAATTATTATATGTGTATTGCCAGAAGCTGTGATTTGCTATAAGCGGCAGAGTTCTGAGTTAATAAATAGGTTTGTTCTTATGTGTAAAAATGATAAAACTTGTGTCCATGCTGTTCCGTTTACAGTACAGGGATGCAACCGTGTAGTTGAAAGATTGCCGGTTCGAGTCCCCGACCCGCAAGCACCCTGAGGTACCCTGAGCAAGATACCGTCCCCAAGCACTGTTCCCCAGCTGCTCACGTAGCTGCCCCCTGCTATGTCACATGGCTTAAAAGCAGCAGACCCATTTCGTTGTTGCGTGCTGTGGTGTGTCAACAATGGCGATTAATCGCCTTCTACCTTCTTCTATTTTACTATGTAGAGGGCCCCCCCGCACCATGTGCAGGGCCGGCAGTCACCAGGTCCCGATGAGGAAATCCCTTTGCGCCCGTGTTCCGTGTGACAGCAGTCTGCTCAGGTGTGCTTAGAGCAGAGAGGAGCAGCGGTTCTGGGATGCGGGCCGGCCAATCCATGTGCGGGAAACGGGCCAATAAGCAGGCGCCTTCCTTTCAGTGCCAGCTTCGCATCTGCTTCCCGCATCGCCTAGCTCCGCATTCATCTCTTACTCAGATTGCTCGACAAATAGCAGCTGAATTTCCACACACACAGGAGAGGGTCTATATTTAGGCTCCGGGCAGCTGTGGGTATCTTGGTGCTGTTAGATAAAGGCCCACAGCATCGAAAAGCCCCCCACCCGCCCTATGCCCAGCATTTTCTGAGTGTTTTCCATGTTCTTTTATGCGGATAGCGGGCAGTTGCTTCTCTCGCCAGAGGCATCTTCATTACCGCCCTTTAAGTGAAAGGAGGCAATGGCGTCTTAATTAACCTGTCTCGGTTTCGCTTGGTGGATCGCATTCACTTGATGAGCTGGCGTTTGAGATTAAGGAGGCCCAGTCAGTATAAATGTGCACCGAAACATGCCTCCTTTGGATTGTTTTCTAACCCACTGCTCCGTATTAATTCCTTCGGAAGCTGCGATGTTAGTGGGATCTTTAGCATACAAATACAGTACCCATACTTTACTCGCTAATACGCTGTGCGTCTGTGCATTTGTGCTTTTTTTATATATATATATATATATATATATAAGCAACTGGACTTCTGCTAAACAGAAATATCTGTGGTCAGTGATCTGAAGAGGTATGTTTACAGCTGAGCCTCAGTGAAGAGTGGAGCAGAGGAGACATGAGGACATGAACATGGCCACCGTTGCACAGCTGTGGCCATGGTTACGCAATCTTATATTTAAGGGGTAGCAGGAAATGGCTCATGCTCTGCACTCTCTACCCTCTGCCTGCAGATGGGATGGGTCGGGTCCTGGCGCAGGACGTGTATGCCAAAGACAACCTTCCCCCTTTCCCTGCCTCTGTCAAGGATGGCTACGCTGTCAGAGGTAAGGCCTCAGTGAACATTTTTTAGAAGGAATACGGTAAAATGTGCATTATTCCTGGAGGATAGAGGAAGTCTGCATGCCTTTACATTTGCATGTCAAAAGGTCATGAAACCTAGGCTATTTTCTCTTTTTGTTCACTTTTATTTTTATTTTGTTTTAAATATCCCTATATACTTTAGTCAGTCCGTATTTGGGGTTAAAAGTGAATTTTCCATATATTTTATGTTTTGGACTAAGAAAGACTTCAAATGGTCATACATTTTTTACAAACTGTGAGCAAGCAATTACTATCTAGGAGTTACTGAAAATCTCTAGTTTAACTCAGAGGGTATCAGAGGGTATGATGGTTTTCACTTCAGCTGAGCTCTTAATTAACAGTTTTGTAGCTATGTATTGACTAAATGCAACCTTTTAAATAAAACAGTGCTAGGTTTTATTATAGTAAGTCAAATTTCATAAAACCTTTATAAGTTAACACCTTTCATAAAACCTTTACAAGTTTTCTTAATAGGATATGTTATACTTGACTTGTAAAAAGAGAATCCTAACTAAAGACTTGACTAAATTAAGTTTAACGTAATTGAAGAATTATACAGAGCTGACAGCCAGCACTCGGTCTGATGTCATTTTAATTGTGCGATTCATTTAATCAAGAATACGTCAAAGCGTAACAGAGCAGATGCCGGCATACCCACTGAGCCGCTTAAGGCTCACGTTTAAAATTCCTGGCCTCAGCTAAAACCGTGTTTGCAGGGAATATGCCAGTGACAGATGAGGCTGCCTTGATCTGATTAATCATCACGCGCCGTAACATAGATATACAAATGTATATTGTTTTCGGTTTGAAATCAATATGTCTTAATGGCTATGTTTCAGCAAGGGTCTAGTCATGGTGATAATCAGCCCCTGCCAGAATCCCATAATACCCACAGACAGAAAGTCATGGATCATGTCTCTGAAGTGTCCAGTCCGACTCTGACAGCCTTCTTCCTCTCTCCGTCAGCGGCCGACGGCCCAGGAGATCGCTTCATCATCGGGGAGTCTCAGGCCGGCGAGCAGGTGACTCTCCCTCGCTTCAGATCCGCTTAGACCCTTTGATATTTACTCTGATTTTTCCCTTTTCCTATAATATTTAACGGCCAGTTGGCCCCATGTGACTCACACAGACACACACGCGCGCCTGTCGCTGTCCTCCAGACGCTTTGCCCTACGGGCCTCACCTGGCCGCGTGACACGCTTTGAGGAGAATGTGGTAGCCTCCCCGCACCATACAGCTCCGTGGGCAGCTGAGAGAAAGCAGGGATCCCTCCGGAGTGATAAGATAGGGAGGAACTCTGTCATTCAGCCATACAGACTGCGAGTCAGTTTGTGTTATCCGGCCCTCCTGGGCCTTAGATGGACACACCACACTTATCCTCACTGGCACCCTGTGATATCGAGCACAGATCAAGCCTGTACCCTATGGAATATAGCACTGGCTCAACTTGCACCCTCTGGTATCAAACTCTGGTTACATCTACACCCTTTGATATCCACCCCTTTTGAGGCCGACGCCCCCAGGGTCATGCAGAGACTTTTTTTGAAGGGTGGGTGCTCAGTTAAGTTTATGACCGGGGCTGGAGGGGGTTAGGGTTTGCTTGTCAAAAAGGGGGGCACATAGACCCTCAGTCCCTCCTTTGGGCAGAAGGGGCTCCCCCTTGCATGTCCCTGTGACAGTGAGCACAGATA
>JAODKK010000025.1:10393333-10403590 GCA_026774405.1 Petrocephalus microphthalmus
TATAAAGACGCATCGTAAAGAGAGAATCTTCTAAATATCATGTAAATATTAGCTAGTGAATACCTGTCATTTTTGTGCACCATAAGAAGTAATAGATTGTTATGGCACTTGAATCTCAAAGTGGCTAGTAACAATCTGATTCACATAATAGGCATTAATGTAAGTACTTAATATCGGTGAGCGTTAAAATGAAACAGCAAAATGCCTAATATCGCCCCCTAATAATCGGCCAGGCAGATAGTCGGTCGACCCCTAGTTCTAAATAAGCAATTTGGGTTTGGTTGAGCTTCCATTTGAAGAATTTTATTTTGTATTCTACTCCGGTTCCCCCCCACGGTCCAAAAACATGCTGAGGCTAATTGGAGTTGCTAGATTGCCCATAGGTTTGCATGTGTGAGTGAATGGTGTGTGAGTGTGCCCTGCGATGGGCTGGCCCCCGTCCTGGGTTGTTCCCCGCCTCGTGCCCGTAGCTTCCAGGATAGGCTCCGGACCCCCCATGACCCAAAAAGGATAAAGGCGGGTTGGAAACTGGATGGATGGATTTTGTATATCCATGTCCGTATATCGTCTTTTCATAAACATTTTACTGTTTTGTAAATCAGTAGTACTGTTCTAAAGATGAGCCATATGTTGAGATGGTTGCACTTGAAGACTTCGACAAAAACACAATGCACTTTAAAATATCAGTAATCTGTATTAGGTCTTGGAGTGAGGATCCTGTAATTCCTTCCTTCATGACTGATGTTATTCTTGTCCTTCAGTTTATTTTCTGTGATGGTATCATCCCTCTGTTTCCCAGACCATTGTTTCAGATACTTATGTAGCTAGTGAATGTAAAATTCTTATCAGAAATTTACAAATTTTTATGTAATTGAATATTGTCAGTGTGGCTCGATTCACATGTACGTTATCAATAGAGATCATTATACATTTTAATGATATATAGCTGATGGGTTAATGTGTATCTTTTCCAGTAATAATTTAATTCAGCATATTTCTATATTTGATACTTCTAAGATCTCAGAGGTAAGTGTGATTGTATGCTCTTTATGCACAGACAAACAAACATTTGGTGGCTGATGATGGTTTTTGGGAATAACACTCTAGAGTGTACTTGAGACTATCTCAGTTTGCTGTTCTGGAGCTTGTTTGAAATGTTCTTGTGTCCTGTGTAGTACTAAGAAGGGCATTTGACAGTATAGGTATCTGGTATTGATTGATTTTCCCTGAATTACCTTACGGCTATTGTGTAGATATATTATTGGTATGTGTCAAATGACTATTGCTTCTTGTTCCTTCAGGACGATGAAAAGTTCTTAACAGACCTCTTTGCACAACTAACTGATGAAGCGACAGATGACGACAAAAGACACGAGCTGGTAAAGCAGCTGCGGATGAAATGGCCAGATCTCAAATACTGCAGCTTGATAACTGTTCAATATAGCAGTAGCCTTAATTTTGCTGTATTCCCTCTTGGTCTGATGAAATATGTTGGATATATTGTTGATATTCTTTTGCTTTGCAGGTAAATTTCCTGAAGGAATTTTGTGCATTTTCACAAACACTGCAACCTCAAAACAGAGATGCCTTTTTCAAAACCTTGTCAAATATGGGCATCCTACCAGCACTAGAAGTTATATTGGTAAGCCAGAATGATGCCCACCTTGGTTAGAGTGCTGCATGGCCCAGATGCCCTGGCATTACTGACCATGTAGTATTTACTTCAGGATGATGCTCTCTTTGAATGAAGTACCACATTGTCTAGTTGTTGACAAGTGTTCCGTTTGATGTTCTGGCTCTAAAATTCATCATGGTGTTGACTGTCAATTTGTTGGCAACTGGCAGGGAATGGATGATTCCCAGGTGCGCAGTGCAGCAACAGACATCTTCTCCTATCTGGTGGAGTACAACCCTTCCATGGTACGAGAATTTGTGATGCAGGAGTCTCAACAGAATGATGATGTGAGTAACCCAGCATCCCTACCAGTTTTATTTTTATCTTATTATATTAATTATTATATTATTGTTTATTATAATATTACTATATTTTATTTGAAGTGGTGCCTGATTTTACATTGTCCCATGGAGGGTGTAACTTACTGCCCAAAGATTTATTGCTGGGCTCTGGATTATAGTCTGTAATGATTACGGTCAAGACCTGCATGGCTATAAACCTGCACTGAATGCTGTTTGCCGTTTATCACTTCAGATACCAATAATGCATTCTTTCATAGGATATCCAAACTAAATCCTGCATATGGGTTTATGCATTTATTTTTTTGTTTCATTCTAAATAATAAGGACTTAGGTTACACATCTCTCTAAACATTTTAATTCTGGAAACCATCTGTCTCACAACCCATTATCCAGTAAATAGTTGCATGGAACCTGGAGCTTATCCCAGACAGCATAGGGCACATTGCGAGGGAGCACTCTTGATGGAATGCCAATCCATCGCCAGGCACACATACGCACGCATGCACTTACACAGGCAAATTAAAGACAGCAGTTAGGCTAACTTTGGACAGAGAGGGGAAGCCTACACAGCAGAGGTGTAAATTTCAGGTCGAGAGTAAAAATCCAGACCAAGACTTTGTTTAAACCAAGTAGTTGAACTCTGTGACTGTGACTCTTTATACTCAACTGGTTTGTTGAAATGAAATCTTGGTCTGGATTTTTGCTTTCTGAACCTGAAATGCGCACCTCTGTTTCACAGCATAGGGAAAACATGAGAACTCTATACATACACAGAGTGGGAGTCAAGGCATCATTGTCAGTGTGAATGGTGCTGTGGGAGCTTGCAGGGCTAGAAGAACATTACATTTCACATTACACCGACTGAGGGCGGTAAGAATGCGGCATTTTATTGTCGACATGTTCACGGTGGCGGCTCTCGGGCTAGTACCATGGCTGACAGGCAGGGAATGCAAAGAGATGAGGTGAGGGAACGAAAAGAGTGTTACTTACCGGCTCAGAGTGGCTGCATAATTTTGGATATTTTCCTCGTTGATTGTCATGTAACCTTATTGGCACTTAAGGTTGCACGATATCACATCATGTTTATATGGTGCATGCACAATAGTCACCAGGGCTTTATATGACGGGTATAAACATTTGTCTGGGCGCTGGTTTTTTGGTCCTATACGGACATTTATTTACACCCTTAATTTAGTAAACAGATTATTAGTATGTCTAAAATATTAATGACAAGTGTATTGTGGTGCCCAGAAGTTACAGATCTGTTGGTAATCTGCTTACCTAATTGTTGGTGTAAGTAGACGGCCGTATAATACTGAAAAGCCGGCATCCAGACACATGTTCACACCCATCATCTGAAGCCCTTGTCCTTATTGCGCGTCTGCCATGTAATCACGATCATATCCCGATGTGATATCGTGCAGCCCTATTGGCATTATAAAATTCAGTGACGGCAACATAAGCGATGACTATGTTGTGTTGCTAGCCCCAATCATATTGTTATATCATCTGTCTTAGGACATCCTTTTGATCAACCTCATCATCGAGCACATGATCTGTGACACTGACCCTGAGCTGGGTGGTGCTGTGCAGCTGATGGGGCTGTTGCGCACACTGGTGGACCCAGAGAACATGCTCGCTACCGCCAATGTGAGTTTTATGACTTCTCTGTTCCTGGGACTCATCTGGTTAATACATATAGCTGTGCAGCTTTAAAACATGTCACCTATAACCTCTAGATTAGCTAGAAGCTAATCAAGTTAGAAAAGCCATTGTTCCTCCTTTCTTCACACTTTCTTTAGTAGTGGATTTGATTATAAAAAGAATGAGCTTTATAGAAAGGATTATTTCTGAGCTGATGACTTGTATTTTATCCTTCCTATAGAAAACTGAGAAAACCGAGTTTCTGAGCTTCTTCTACAAACACTGCATGCATGTGCTCTCAGCCCCCTTACTGGCTAACACCACAGATGAGAAGCCCAGCAAAGGTGAGGCTCCCTGCCTCTCGCTGGAGTTTCCTGACTTTGCTTTGTCTTGGAGATTAACAAATGACTTTGCCATTGAATGCTTTCATAGACTATTTATTTAATGAGTGCTAATTATGTTTGTAATGTATAATAGTAACAATCAAAATGTTACTTAAAATCAACCTGTTCAGAAGTACTTGTCTAAGGTCCCTCCAGTTAACGCAAATAAGCTACAAGAAATGGTATAGTATGTGAAGCGTTTGCCAAAAACTTGCTTGAATGGAATGCTTAGCAATTAATATATTAACTCCCGAGTCTCCTGATGCTGTGTCATAAATCATGATGTATAATCGGAGAGGCGTATAATTTACATGTTGTGATACTTGAAACCCTCTGAAAGGGTTTTTAATATGCTGTTCTTCATGACTACAACCCGCGGAGCAGGCAGGAGCTCTTGTTAGCAAGAATGGTGACTTTCCATTGTAAGCTACTGTGCATTTTAATTGAGCTTGCTCCAACGGAGGCCTCCTCTGTTGCACTGGCATTTTATTTCTAGCACCCTTTGCATGTGAAGGAACAGTACTTTCAGTACTAAGAATATTGTATGTGCTGTCCATGCCACGTCCAGATGACTTCCAGACGTCCCAGCTGTTGGCGCTGATCTTAGAGCTGCTGACATTCTGTGTGGAGCACCACACCTATCACATCAAGAACTATATCATCAACAAGGACATCCTGCGCAGGGTGCTGGTGCTCATGTCGTCACGGCATGCCTTTCTTGCACTCTGTAAGTTGAGAATAAAATGAAATAGGACCACAAAATTGCAGGTGGATCTGCATAGATAGAAACAGTGGGTGGGGGTTTGGTTTAGATATTTGCTTGTTTAACTGCAGCCCCTTTTTTGGGCGTTTTTTTTATGTCTGGTCAAGTTTCCATACAATTTGAATGCGATTGTGTGTTTTATAGGTGCACTTCGTTTCATGCGGAAAATAATTGGATTAAAGGATGAATTTTACAATCGCTACATCATGAAGAATTTTTTGTTTGAACCAGTGGTGAAAGCCTTCCTCAACAATGGGTCTCGGTACAACCTTATGAACTCCGCCATAATTGAAATGTTTGAGTATCTCAGAGTGGTAAGTGCCTAGCCGACTTAACGCTAAATTAAAAAGGATACTTTGCAGATACGTCAACGGTGCTGAGGTGACTGGATCTTTCCAGAATTGATTTGTAGGTGTTTGCGGTGTCGCTAGTGAGGCTGCCCTCTTTCCTGCCTCTATATGGCTGCAGTTGCTAAGAGGGCTGAGGAAGGGAGGGGCTAGCGGGAAGGCCCTAGCCCAGGCACTGAGGCTGCACACATGTCTGCCACATCATTAGAAATGTAGAAAAATGCAGTACATCCATGGGCTGCTTACAGTAATACTTCCATAGTAATACTTGGGTTTTAATTTGAAAGCAGCACTTAATTACATGTTAAAGAAAATTTAAGTAGTCTGGCTGAATGTGAAATAGTGATTATTTCAAACTTGTAATATGTTGTTTGCTCAGGCCTGGTACGCCTTTCACTTCACCCTCTCAGTCACAGAAGTCCCTAATCCGAAAACTGTACTGTATTCTTAGAGTACAATAAACCAAGTTTGGAAAAGGTCACAGGGTCAGGAAAAAATACATTTCATACTTTCAAACAATGTGAGTTTCTCATCATTGGCCTAATGTCTAGTAATTGCTGGCTATTTTAAGCAGCACGCTTATGGCATTTCTCTGTTCCAGGAGGACATAAAGTCTCTGACTGCTCATGTAGTAGAGAACTACTGGAAAGCACTTGAAGACATAGACTATGTCCAGACATTTAAAGGACTAAAGCTGCGCTATGAGCAACAGAAAGAGAGGCAGGACAACCCAAAACTGGACAGGTGGGTGGAGGATAGGCCTTGTTTGTGCTGTGGAATGCCTTTGACTGTAGTGGAACAGTTACCACGTCTTTTGTTGTGTCCCCCCTAGTAAAGTTGGCTCTGCCTTCTTATTGATTAACTTAATGTTATGTTTGCCATAACCATTGCTAAGTCTTTATAAATATCTTCATAACTAGTTATATTTTTCTAAAAATTCTTTAGTTGAACAGCTGTGTTTTCTGTGTTCTGTCAGTACAAGTCCAGCCTACCCTTGGTATTTAACAAAAGGAGTTTTACCTCTAGCAAACAAATTTATTACAGCTTTAAAAGTATTATTACCAGCCAATAAAATTAAAGTTTGTATTTAATTTTGAATCGATTAATTGTACATTTTATGTCTTTACGTCTCTAAAGTATGCGGTCGATTCTAAGGAACCACCGGTACAGACGGGATGCACGCACACTTGAGGATGAAGAGGAGATGTGGTTCAATACAGATGAAGATGACTTGGAAGATGGAGAGGCTATTGTTCCACCTTCTGACAAGATGAAGAGTGATGATGACCTCATGGACCCAATCAGCAAGTTCATGGAGAGGAGAAAATGTATGTACAGCAAACTCAGCGTGCTTGTATATGTTGCAAAGTTAAAATGTTAATGCAGTTATTGTACATAAAACATTTTACATTTAAATGCATACCAGTTTACCTTAAAGTAATTTTGATAGTTTAATATAGCATGAATTTGCTAATAGACAGTTACCAGTTGGTATTTGTCACGGTCTGTCCATGTGATCCTGTTGTGCCACACCCCTTGTTCCCCACGTGCGTATTCCCTGATTGTGCCCAGCTGCCCCGTGTTTTGTCTTTGATATCGCTCCCTATTTAGTTGATCTGTGTCCTGCCCCCTCGGTCGATTATTGTATGTGTAATGAGTGTGTGTTACACATCGTTCATGGTTTTTGCCGCTACTTGTGCCTGTTCAGTCCTGTCCGTCGGAATAAACGTCCTTTTGAAAGTACAGCCTGCATCATGGGTCGTCGATCCCGCCGGAACCATGACAGTATTTTTTTAATGTACCGTATGCAGTTGTGACTGGAATGCCTCTTCTAATGATTGCAATTTGTGGATTTTTATCTGCATTTAAACTCTCTGCACTCGTTGCGATGGGTAACATTCTGTTTTCAGCAACCTTGCTTGTTAAGGCCATGCATGTGTAGATCACTGCATTTGTTTTTCTGATCCAGTGAAAGACACTGAGGAGAAGGAAGTGTTGGCCAAGTCGAACCTGTCTGGACGCCAGAGTCCCAGCTTCAAGCTGTCCTTCTCCAGTGCCTCCAAAGCCAGCCTCACCAGTTCATCCTCCGCCAGCCACCACCCCGGGTCTCCGGGCTCGCCGGGCTCGCTAGGCTCTCCTACTTCTCCTGGCTCACCGGGTTCGGGGGCCAAGAGCCCGACACCGCCGGCAGCCATCACCACCAAGGTCTGACACATTCTTATTTGAGCTACAGTATAATTGTGATTATATCGCGATGTTATGTCATGCAGCCCTAGGGAATATGCTTTTATAGCAAAAAAAAAAGCTATGGTGTTTGTGGTTCAGTGGGCTAAGCCTCGGTGCCTGAGATCAGAAAGTGGCCGGTTTGAACTCGGCCTCAGCAGAACAGTCACGTGTCGGTGGGCCCTTGAGCAAGGCCCCTAACCCCCAGCTCCCTTGGTGCCTCAAGATGGCTGACACCCCCAAAGTTGCTCTCACCTGCATATGTCTGTGTCTCATGGAGAACAAGACGGAGTAAAAGCAAAAACAGAACTTCCCCACGGAGGTTAATAAAGTAGCGCAATTATTTGGTTCTTTTCTAAGTTTATCCACTGCAGTAGACAAGTAGAGATGTCTTCAGTTCAGATCAGCTTTAAACTGTAGGGTTGCTTAAAAGATTTTCTTTTTTCAAAATTACAATGAAGTGTGTTCATGGAGCATTTCTTGTTTGACTCAGAGTGGAATCGTGGGGCTGGTGGACTATCCTGACGACGACGAGGAGGAGGATGAGGACACGGAGAACAAAGAGGAGAGTCCACCACTCTCCAAAAAGTCTAAGCTGAGCTCCTAAGAACAACTGGTTCTCGCATGCCTATCCCTGGGCTTGAAAATCTGATGTTCAGGAAACTGTCACTTCCAACAACTCCATAAAAATAAAAAAAGGAAAATTTAAATAAAGATTATAAAAGACTACATCATTTTTTGGGGGGTTATGAGGTCTCAACAGACCCCCTAACCTGGTTTTCACACTTGGTTGTCGTTCAAGTGCCAATCTGAGAAGAAACTGAGAGGAGAAAGAGGGATTTTACTGTTCTTGGACGAAACAAGAGACTAACAAATTTGGGGGGAGGAAACCGGACGCGAAACTGATGGCCACAAGAGCTTTGGGGTTCGGACCCTGCTTTCAACCCCCCTCTCAGGGATGAACAATGTAGCGGCTCCACTAGGCCTGCAGATCCATAGCCACCACCCACCCCCTCCAGCAGTGACCACTCCCATCAGAGCAGACAATACTGTTCCGTCTCCTCTTTATTTCTGTTTCTTTTAGACTTTTATTTTCATTTTTTTTTTGGACCAGGACTTTGCAGCTTAACAAGAAGTACTAAGCTGTTCTCGATGTTCACATCATCATTGTCATTGGTCAGCAGAAGTTTCTCCCCTGTAATGCCAGCAGTTTCCTTCAGAATTTTTTTTTTTATTATTTTTTTATGACCTGCCTTCATATGTTCAGGATGTTTTCAGTCAGTTCAGATCAGGTTTTTAAGAACATCAAAAGGGGGAATAGTTGGAAAAGGTTTCCCCTATTTTATCTTTTTTTGCCCTTTGAAACTGCAGATTTTGGAAATATCCCTTGATTAAAGATTGAGTGGAATTCGAGATGTGATCATTTTGTCATATCTTTTCCTTTTTTTCATGAGTGTACACTTAGTTGTTGAGTATATTTGGGACCATTAAACAAATCTTTGATGTAATATAATTTTACTGTTGTGCTGGTACGTGCATTGTGTTTAATTTTATTGTTTTGTCCCACATCTTGCAGTGATTCTGGTATAATGGATTAACTAAAAAACAAATGCACCTAATAGCAATACTATTTTGTGACTGAATATTTTATATATTAATGAACAGAATGTCAGATGACGTCCATTGTAATAAAACGGCACTATAAAATACTAATGTCACTGTAGTTTTAAAAGGTGAAAAAATTCTCAATAGTCCCATTTTTGTGCATGCAACCAGGCAACACTTTACCCTGTGGTTTTGTTTGTATGCATCGTTTCCACCAATTTAAATTCTATATTGCAAATTCATCAGATACCTAGATATCAGACATCATGACTGGATGACGAAACCAATCTGCAGAATTATGATGTAGCCGTAATATATTGGCATGGCAGTAATGCAAAGCATAGTTCACCTGCAAGTATGAGCCATTTACTATCTAGAGCCTAATGTTACTTTTATGCTGAACATGTGTAGTTTGAATCGAAATCGCTACATTTAACGATGTAATTGTAGCTATGAAATATGCAAAACAAACTATAACCCTTATGAAAGGTTAACTAATCCAAATATTACAATATTAATGTTACGGAATACATGTAACAGTGTTACGTATTTATGATACAAAATATGAGTAACTGTATTCCGATACAGTTTCCGATTTAAATACTGAAAAAATATGAAAGGACAGAAGCTAAACATCCAGACGCGGACATTTCCGAATGACTTCTTTACTACCGCGTCTGCATTCCGAAGTAAATTGTGAAGATCAAGCCATGAAGCTTTTTGATTTGATCCTTGTCACATGACAAGGACAGTCTTCTGACTGCAGAAAACGTATAACTATTTCGTGACTGTTGCGTTGACAGTGTTATGTACAAGCGTATTGACTTATGGACATTTATGAATTTGCGATTCTTTTTTATTTACTTTTGGGTAGTGTTACTGAAATTGTCAGTCTATGTGCATATCATTCGGTGGCTCAGAAAGTTGCCTCGCATTTACCCAGATATTTTACATTTGCAGGAATGACCAAGAAAGGTAACCCTGACGCCTACTGGACCGGTGCCCTGTATCCTGTCAAAATGTGTAGCCTAATAATATCATTTCGCTAGTTAAACGGTTTAGGATAATGCTTTATGGCAGTGCTTCCACTGAATGATAAACTGGTCATGTTATATAGATGATGGCTGGCGGACTTGTCATGTACACTTATGATGCTCAATTATTTAGAATCTGTAAGTGAAGCCAGGGTTTCACCAACTCTTACGCATCTAGTGTGATACTTTAATTCATTCGACCAGTTGCTACAGTAGAAGAAAATAACAGAATTGTCTTTTTAAGTAAGTATAGTGTGATTGCCACATTCATACTGTTGTAA
>JAODKK010000025.1:10451353-10461645 GCA_026774405.1 Petrocephalus microphthalmus
CAGCAGATATGGCAGCAGATTTTACAGCAGATATGGCAGCAGATTTGGCAGGAGATTTGGCAGCAGATATGGCAGCAGATTTTGCAGCAGATATGACCAGGTGAGGCATCTGCGCCTTTGTTCATATGGACACCTGACTGTTGTTTTATGGCGGGTTTTGTGTTTTTGACCAATTGTGTGCTTATATTAACATACATGTATAGCATACATGTGTAATAATTTTCAAATGGCACAAAGCCTCATCAAATTAGTCATTTTCTTTTTACTTTACTGTTGTATTAGCTATTATTATTATTATTATTAATAATAATAATAATAATAATAATGATTAATTAATAATCAATAATATATTATCTATTCTAGTTACCTGGTCTTATTTATGTATTGTGCATATTATATGTATTGTGATAATTGTCACATTACTCACTGCAGCTTTTGATGGCCTCAATACCGGTCACACCACAAGCCCAGAACACCGGCACGTCGTCCGGAGCGGGGTCCACCGCATCGCCGTACTCCGGCTGGGACACGTCCCGAATCCCGAGTAGAGCTGGGGGTGCGACACAGGTACACAGGAGCTGGGACTCATGGGCAACATGGTAACAATGAGTACAAAGGCTCACCCAGAGGCTAATGAATAATGGCTAATCCACTTTTGCTCTGTAACATTACACATCATATGCACAGAAATGCACATTTAATTCACAGTAACTTAATAGCATTCTCCTTTCAGAGGTTCTTGCCAGAGGTTGAAAGTTCAGGTCCAGAAAGTACAAATCTAGACCAAAATTTGGTTTCAACAACCAGTTAGCATAAAGAGCCACAGTCCCAGAGTACTGACGTGCTCGTTTGAAACAAAGTCTTGGTCTGGATTTTTACTTTCTGGACAAGAACTTTACACCTCTGTAACTTACAACATAAACCAAAACTAACAAGACAACATAAATAGAGTAATATAACCAATCACAAACTTAAATGTAATCAGGCATCTGAAGGGGCAGCTTCAGAAAGAAGTTTATTAGTTATTGCTACCAACAAGTCTTACTTCTGCAGAAACACTGTCAGTCACTGTTATGTGAATAGTTGGTACACAGCATATGTACTATTTTCCATTTAATCCCACTGGCTATAGTGAATAAATGGAGGATTTTTTTGTATTTATTTATTTATTTATTTGTTTATTTATTTATTTTTGAATGTACTGAAACTCAAAAAAAAAAAAACATGTTAAAAACCCACATGGAGTAAAAAATTTTTGTGACGTGAAAGTGATTAATTGTCATTGTTGACCCACCACAGCACACAGTGCACAACAATGGGTCCTCTGCATTTAACCAGTGCTTGGGGGTGGTACCTTGCTCAGGGTACCTCAGTGGAACCTTCCAATCACAAGCATGCTTCACTACCCATTAGGTCACCACTTCATTTTATGCTTCAGGGGTAAGGTTTGCATTTCTTTGCTGCTAAAAATGACAATTATGCAGACATTTCAAGAAACAGGGCACAGACCTGGATCCCCAATGTGTATGGGCGCGCCGTGGGAGAGTGGAGCCAGATGTGTGGCTTGTGAAACTGCATCCAGCTTCTCCCTGGGCACAGGCAGCATCGTCACCACCAATGGGCAGCGGAACTGGCCCACTCCCACACACGGCACCGAGGTCTGGGTTAAGCACCACAAGACAACACTCAGGGCTAGACCAGGAAAAAAGCAAGACACATGATCTAATGTGGTATCATTGTTGGTGCCATACGTGGTAGTTCCAACATCTCAGGAAGTTTCTCCTGTGATGTTCAAATACTAAAATATCTACAATTTACAGAAAATGGTATGATATACAAAACCAAATCCAGTCTGGGGCAGTTCAGCTGCAGAAAACATTGTGTTAATGACAAAGATCACAGGGGAACGGGCAGACTAGCTAACAGGAAGGCCACAAGAGTAAAAATAAACTCCTCAGTATGACAGTGGTCCACAGAAAGTCATCTGTGAACACATCCACCTTTGAAGCAAGTGGTTCTCGAGGCCTAGCTGGTACTATGTAGAGGTTAATAATAGAGTGGCCACTGTGTGTATGTCGCAGTCAATTTGGATAAAAGTACTTGTGAGAAACCTTGCATTTTGATCCATTAAAACCACGGAACATACAAATGCGCATTCTACCTCAACTTTCCATTACTGCAGAGATCATTAGGAAAGGAAAGCAATTCACTTGGTGTCAGAACATAACACAAATGCAGCAGACACTGACTCTCCAAAGAACAATTGCTACCTGGAAAGATGGATAATTCATAGAGGATGTTGATTTGATTTGGATAATGGCGTTTGTCAGCTAATCACTTTAATGATGTAACATTTTACCTTTTACCTTTACAAACCCTGCACTGGACAAGGTGGTGGAAACATATGGATGGATGGATATAACAGTTTATGTTACTGGATAATAAGTAAATAAGCAACATGTCAGAAAATTACGTATAGATGTAGTGTCAACCTATGACCTGTCTACTAAACCGGCCCTTAGCTTGGCGCTTACTCTGAACATGCTGACATTGCGGTTCTGCTCCACATTCCGAACCGGGACTCCAGCATCGTTCAAGATCTGCAGAAAGCTGAAGCTGCAGCCTAAGTAGAAGGTGACCATGTCTTGGAGCTGAAGTGTGTATGACATCAGACTGGAAACCTTGGCAGCCATAAGGCCATCCTCAAACACACAGTATTGGGGACAGTCCAATCTAGGAAAAAGAAAGATGCATGTAGGTATTTCCTTCGGAATCTTTCAGAAGAAATCATGATCCTTCTGAAGGAACGAGAAAAATACCTCCTTTCTCACTATGTTTTCTTGGACACCAGACACAGAAGAGCTACAGGGTGTGTCCATCAATATTTGTTTAATAAAGTTCTTCCCCATAATTAAATACCAAGCTACCCCATTCTGACCGAAACATTAGAAACACAAACTCAAGAGGGATGAGGGGGGGTCCCAGAGGGTCATGACAACCTTTTCTGCTGTGCGATGATACTCCTTGTCATAAGCTATAGTTCTACAACCTTGAAGATCAAGATGAAGATAAGGGCTGCTGGGAGTAAGGGGGGGATTATGTGTCTCTGCTCTTAGTACCCTTCATTTACTTTGTAACTCTAGAACCTTCAGCCTCTCTATCCTTAGACCCGCTTGTGAGTTCTACAACCAACCCAGGTGTCTAACTGACATGAGTCAGTTTGCCTTATCAGTGCACCCTTGCTATAAACAACTATTTCAAGCACTTTTTTCTCCAATTCTTCCCCCGGACATGATTCTGCAATACAAAAATAGGACTCTAATTGTCATCTAGTTCAATGTTTCCAAACCTAGGCCTTGTGGACCGACAGTCCACAGTTTTGTTCACTCCCAGTTACCTACCAGACAGTGCATATTTCTGCAACTTCCCAGCTCCTGGCAGCAAAAACATGGACTGTCTGGGAAACACTGAATGCGACAGAGACATAAGACCTGAAAATGATTAATAGAGTTTAATAAGTTACACCCTGACACTTTAACTAAAATGGACTGAAGACTTTGAAGTTTCTTAATGTTCCACTATCTTTACAAGTGTAAGAAAGGTGCTGGCTAGGCTGCAGCTGTAATAAAGTGAACAAGCGAAACCTACAACTGAAAATTCCTTTCCTCCGTAAAAAGAAATTTTCCTGGGAGGTGTACCTGATGTCCGCGTTCTCTGCCAGCAGGGGGCAGCCCCACTCTCCAGGCTTACTCCGGTACAGGAGGGGGAGGGGGCCTCGGTTGACATTGCAGAATGCTTCAAAGTCATTGGCCAGGGTCTTGTGCAGGATTACCACGTTTGCTTGCTGGTACCCTTTTAGCATAAAACAGTAGGAGACAGTGTACTGTAAAACTGCACTGCATCCAAGTTTACTTGGATGAACCCATCTTTTCAATAACAAAATAAAGTGTGCACATTGTGTACCAAAAATATAACAAAAACAACCACAATAATAATAATAATCATCATCATCTTACCTAAGGCCAGACCTGAGGTAGTGTCAATACCGTAAGTCTTTGTGCGGATTAAATTCCGTATTGAGGAAGGACTCAAACTTCCGGACACAGATATTTTTGACATGACTGTTTTAGGTTCAGTGCTTCCTTTTTATGCTTCCTGCTTTAACCTGTCTTTTGAAGATGTATTAAGTTAATATTTTACAACCATCGGGCATAATATGTGACGTCAGTGGAATTGTACTAAAAACTGAACTGCACGCCGTTTACCTGCAGATTATCCGAACACATACAACGTCTTGCTTTTGGATGCCCATGGACTGCTGTTGTGTGTGGTACTGGTAGTTCTCCATGCATTAAGTAAATGCAGTCTTTATAATGTATGGGGTGTTTTGTCTGTAATTTAAAAGCACAGTATTAGTGCATACTGCTTTTTATTAATCTGAAACTGACTGCTGGTAGAGTGCTTCCATGTAACAAACGATTTTTAAGTTTAGAACTGCAAAACCTAACCGATAACGGTAATAAACAATTGAAACGAATTTTGCCATTGACTGATTTTTGTGGTTTGCAGCATAAATTGGGTGTAATGGGTGTTTGCTCATAAATTGGGTATAATTCATTGGGTATATCACTGCCTAGCAACGTTAACATTGTGTGTTAAGCCTACTTCCTACTTCCAGGTGCTGTTACTGTAAGCACCTGGGCATACTACATTTGTCCACTGATGCAGACAGTCGCAGTTGGCACATGTCTACAGCAATGATATTCCACCAGCCCAGCAGAACACAAACTGAAGCAGGAATCAGATGTGGTGTTATTTTGGTTGTAAACTGAACAAAGAGGGTGAACCTTAGACCTTTCAAAGCAATAAAAAATGTACATGGGAATGTTTTACTGTAGGCTTGGGAGGTATTACAGTAATACAGTATACCACTGTATTACTGGCTGCCCCCTACAATAATACTGGTATGTACTGTTTAGCATGGGACCCCCCTCCCCCCCACCTTGCTTGGCGAATTGTATCATGGAGGACCCCCTCTGCTCAGCAAATTTTATACTGCAATAGCACTGCTTTTGAAAATAGCATGTTCTACAGTACAATGTTTGGATGGTATGAAAACAGATATTGTCCAAGTCAATTTTACAGTTTTGACTTTGTATTTGTACTGAGGTACCAAACCTGGTATTGGTATCGGCCCAACTTTGCACAGGGGTAATACTAACATTACATATCCTTTATTGATATACAGAGATGAAGTATTTTCCTTGTGGTTTTTAAAATAATATGTAAAAATTTCAGCTTGAGTAAAATATAAGTACCCACGTCATACAAATTAGATAGAAATTAAACATTAAGTAACTAATTGCCCCAGGTTTTATTGACCATTGGCTTTCACATATTAGTGTGTATCTGTAAAGTAAAACAGTGTTTTACAATGATGGCCTATTATCTCTGATCTTGTCCATTTGTGTGACACTTGATCTGTGAAGTTGTTTCCACTGGGACACACAGGTTCACTAAATCCACTATGTTTATCAAATTCCTTTCTATGTGAATCTTTAGCAGTCACCTTAATACGTGCATTCTATTGTATTTTCCTAAATAAATAACCTTAAATATGGAGTGACCAGATAATCCATGTCATTCCGGACTCTTTGAGCTAAAACAGGATTCGCAAACTACCATTTCAATCAAAAGGACCTGGATGTCAATGCGAAGCAGCTGGATGAGTCTTTCAATCAAGGAAACGAACCAGTCAAAGCACAAGAAGAACTATTTAGCCAAACACGGGAGCCTTTCAGGTTTAAAGTAGTTTGTAAAACCCGAAGTAGCTCAGAACGTCCGGGTGACATGGATTATCTGGTCACCCTACTTAAATGTGTCTTTGAGCATGGTTGAATACACTTTAATCAACAACAATGCTTTGGTCTGGAACCGAATAGATGGTTTCAACTATCGATTAAATAATATACATATATTTGCACATTACTGATTTTGCAGCACAGCTGACTATCAATTTATAATATGAAGCATTCCTACCTGAACTCATACCTGCTGCTTTGGTATGAGAAAGTATTCCTTTGACTGGGAGTCGAATGTGGTTAAGAAAGTTCCTCGCAAATCTTACAGCAGAGAACATTTTTAAAACACTATATGCTTTCAAGTAATTTACCGGGTAAACGAAATGAAACTATTCGTAACGAGGCGAGAGCAGCTAATGAGCAGTGCGAGTGAAAAAAGGATCGGAATAAGAAGCTGTCATAGCTGGCTACTTTAGATTAACAAAGAACCGCTTCCTCTTTGCGAATATTCCAATTCTCACCATATATACCACGTAAAAAATAACTGAGGAAGAAGGTCAAATTAGCTCGTACGCTGCATTTTGGGAAACTAAGACAAGGCCCAGTTAAGAATGCAGAGAAAGGAGGCTAGGGCAACGAGAGCGATATAAGAACAAAGCCGTGCATTCTGTGTAGACTCGCTTTATAATAAATTATTCAAATTAAAAACATATCCCACATATTATATCAAGTTTAAAATCCTACTACAGTACATTCGTAGACGGCCCGTGTCGCCAAACAAAGCGCCAAATGACAGCGGATTTCCTTCTTCCTGATTCGCTGAGCGATCCGTCAGTCAGGGCTTGTTAGACCAATGGGGAGGAAGAGCGCGGCCGCTGGGCGGGTTGCGTCCGGAGGACGGCTCCGTCGGTTCACTGGGTTCGCTGGCGGCTCGGTCCAGCGGCGGGGGAAGCTTCGTTTTCGCCCAGCAACCCGAAGCTGCTGCCTTAGAGGGGCTCGATCGCTTAGGGTATGCTGCCGGTGGTAGTTAGTTCGGAGCTCAGCTAGCAGGTAGTGGTATGACATTGAGGTGAACATGGTGCCAGTGTGTCTAAGAAGTCAGTGACATTTCACTGTTTGTTTATCTGTTTGTTTGTTTATTCGACGAACACGAGGCGTCTCTGGTTAGAAGTGGATGTAACACATTTTGACGATCTAATCATTTTGGTTTAGAGTCTCATCGCCATCAATGGAAGGATCCGCTGGGGAAGCTGACGTATTTACGGTGAAACATGAACTGAAAGATGGTAAGTTTTGCATCCTTGTGTTACGATCGTATAGGAAACCTCTTCGCGTATCTGCAACTGCGTTATGATTCGGCGTTTGACAGTGTACATCGGTAATGTCGCTGGCAAGACTGAAAACGAGATATTAAACGAACGTTACATTTAACTGTCTTGACAGTCAGTCTCAAAACACCTAGTGCACTATATGATATTATTATATCATAAATAATATAGCCATTTTCAATTAACCTCTGAATGAATATGTTCTATGCAGCCATCTGACCGGCACAGCGACTCTTTGATATTTGATCCATACTGTCACCTGTCAGTGTAGTATGCTTCTTCTTAAAGAGTCTGAGATGAGGTAAATGCTGTTTCGGTACTTTGGTGCTGGAAAGGAGGCCACTTCAGCAGTGAGATGGTGTGCATTGGTGGTTATCACTTTAATGTTGCGAGAGAGAGACCTGGAGCGTGATGTCTTGCCATCAAAGCCACAACCGCGATCGAAATGGTTTTTTCAGCTGATGTTTTTGATGTTATACTTTGATATATATGTTGCATTTGTATCATTTTTGCTATGGGTAATGCATGCATATAAATTGCAAGTAGAACTTTTAGATAACATCTTGGTATATACTGTAGTTTAAGTATTTAATCATATGGGTGTTTGCTCACCAGATTTTTGTTGGTAACTTTCTTACAAAGTTAAAGGGGACTGGGCAAACCTGCCAGCAGACCACCCGAGGATAAAACACATTGTGGTTTGAGATTACCAGTCAGTGCAAAGCTGGAGTAAGTTCAAGGGCACCCGAATTGTGCTGTAGCAGCACAGAGTATATGACCTCTGAACTGAAAAGGATCCCTGGTATGGAACATAGCTTAAATGAAGGATCAAATGATGTGAAAGACTCTATGGCCACAACCCAGGGTCTGTGTGTTTACTGTTAGTATATGAAAATAAAGATATTTTGTTTCTTTGAATCGCTTAGGCTGTCATGAGGCACATTGAGGTGTTTTTATGGACTGGACCTCGAAGAATGGACACAGTGTGGTTTTTTTCCATGCAGCTTTTATTGGTTTATTGATTAAAGCTTCCTTGTAGTAAACGGGATGTGCAGTTGACTATATTTGTCTTAATATGAACATTGCTGATGTGTTTTTCTGCAAAATATTCATGTTGTAGGCAGACGGGCCTGATAGTGGCCACATTGTTGTTGTGTAGTTCCATATTTTACATTTGGTTGCTTTCAGTGATCCAGCTACTATCACAGTTTCTATTATTTACAGCTCTTTGCATAAAACGGGACTGTGTCGCATGGTGTTTAGCTCAGTGGCTTAGATCTCATATCCAGCCAAATTCCAGAACTTTGCTGGTTCACACCTCCTTGGATGACTGATCACTGTTGGATCCTTGAACAGGGCTCTTAAGCACCCCACCTGACTCCCTTTTTTCTCCCTTGTGTGGACACAAGTTTCTGCTAAATAAATAAATGTAATGTATATGTAGATGACAAGCTTGGGCGTGCGTGCGTGTGTGAAATATGTATTACACACATACTGTTATTTGTGCTCTGTGCCAGGGCAGAATGTCTCTGCTTTACTATGCTGCCAGTGACTTTTGACCTTTTCCCTGGTTAGCTGAAGTCCTTCAGCTAGGAACTCATTGTCCTGACCAGACCAGGAAGTGGGAGGCTCGTTTGGGCTGTCACCGACACCCAAATCTTTACCCTTCCCCTGTAATGCACACACAGATAATAACAAGGCCAGAGCCCTCCGGGGACAGCCGGCTCTGTCTGGACCCAAAGTCGGCTGTGCTGTGTATTCCCCTCTCTTCAGATTGAAATAAACGCGTTCTAATGCTCTGAGTGATGCGTCACACTGGTTTTTACTTTTAATGAAATCTTTTGAGGCCTTGTGGTGTTTTTGTCCCTATTCCGCTCATTGCTCATTATCTGCTTCCCTGAATCCTTGGCCGCCTGAGGTCCTCATTATGTCTTTTTGGAACAGGCTCCCATTTTTTTTTTTTTTTTTTTGCTGCAGATTTTAGCCATTTTCATCCTAAAGTTGACAGTTCCACTCTAAACCCAGCTGAGTGGCTGCACACATTGAACCTGACTGTTGGCTTACCATTGTATATTTATTTATTTATTTGTTCTTTCATTTTTCTTTGTGTTCGGTACTGAATCATCTTTTGTCCGGTGTTGAATAGCAAGTCTCTTCCAATAATGCTGCATGCAGATGGCTTTCCTGGGAAAGTGGAATGACCTTTCCAGTGTTGCCTTTCTTGAGAGTTGGGTTTAGCACCTTGGTCTATGTGCTACTTTATTCCCACTGGGATAGCAAAGAAGGCCAGGATGGATAAATCAGGTCTTTAGTTGCCTGTTTAGTCTATGTAGGCTAGGCTTATCGCCATGTCTTGTGGAGTGACACAAATTCATGGTGGTGGCTTCGTTGTTTTGCTCCCAGGTGCTGACAGTAGAACAGGCACCGGTATTGTTACTGAACTTGTGCTGAATATTGGGATGTTTCCTATGTTTCTCAGAGCTGGTATCTGAGCTATTCATTAATAAAAATCTCCATCATCGCCATGTCCAGATGTTTCGCGAGTTGAATGTTTACCTCCTGAGTCGTCCGGCATCCTAGACTTTGGTTGTGAAAAGCCCCCGAGTGTGGGGCTTTATAATTAGGTGCATGGCTGCTGTTATTTCTGTCGCTATTAGCTGTTTGTTTGCTGTCAGAGGCTGGTTTGACTGTTATATACACATATATATATATATGTATGTAACAAATGCATTGTGTAACAGACTCATTGTTTTGCGGGAAATCGATAGCCATCTATAAAAGCCGACAGATGACCATGTTCAGGGTGTTGGTTCGGTTTTTGCAGTTGGACGCGCCCATTTTCGTGGCTCCAAGCCACCTTATCTTTGTCCTTAGCATTGATCAGACTTGCTATACCTGCTAGATGTCAGCCATCTGATTACGAGGTTACTCTGCAAATACTGCAAACATCACTGTTGCCTCTAAATCAAGCTTGGGTTTATTTTTTTAAAATTTTGTCACTGTTTTTGTTTGTGGTTTTAGCGGCGTTGATTTATTATTTTTTTTAATACAGATTGGCAAAATTAGCATTACTTCTGTGTTTCGTTTTGCTTATATTACGTGCTACATTGCGCATTTAGTTCCTTGTTGATAGTTTCTAGTTTGATTAGCATACAAATTAGCA
>JAODKK010000025.1:10564389-10576015 GCA_026774405.1 Petrocephalus microphthalmus
TTAAGTCAATACATAGACAAACAAAATATTGCAGCATTCAGAAAGCCGAACGTGTAACGAAACGAAACTTAATATACGTTCATTGTACGTTTAGACGTAAAGGTTACAGTCCAAAACGCATTTGAATTCAAGTATGACAGCACAGATGAGGGGAGAATACTCAAAGGCACGTACTTCTTAAAGCACTTTTTAACTTGAGGGGGTAATTGGAAGAATACCCCAATTGCCTAATGAATTTCATTACATATTGAAAATGCATTTTCCTCGTTATCCATCCTTCCAGGGGCATTGTGCAAATCAAATTTGTGGTCTAAATTGATTGGCACAACGCCTCTGCATGTTTTGCAGAGCAGATCCACGGGGGGCCTGGTGCCTATTACAGGCATCGTATTTCAGGCACTGCTATACTATCGGAGGGTCCGTGCCGCTCATAAATATGATATATGATACAGCAGTGGGCGCTATGGTTGCTATGGTTGGCGGTTTGCAGCTCGCCTCTGCTGCACGTGCCTGCAACCGCTTGTTCTTCCCGTGCAGTGTGGGTTTCCGCAGGACACTACGTGCAGACATCGTGGACGGCGTTTGGGGGCGGCACCGCCCGCCCTAGTCGCCGGAGACGATTCTACTGTCAAAATCGACTTCTTCTGCATTAAGTGAATTGCGTTTTGTGGTGAGTCTGATTTGACACCATAGCTAACATAAGGTATTATTGCATGGATTTATCAGTTGTTTGGGTAATGCTTAGCTGTTGAATGCAGCTTTTTACCACCAAGGCTCAGTAAATCAATGGTGTATAACTGTGCTGTATACTGGCACTTTGCAAAAGTGGTTTGCTGCTAACCTGTCAGAAAAAGGGTACAGCCTTGGTACAGTGTGGTACCCCAAGGTAAAAACAACACAATTTTACTCCCAATGCTAGAAAAATGTTCCTCACAGTCCATTTCTGTACCTCAAAAGGCACATTTACCTACAGCTAGGGTAAAATTGGCATGCCCTTCAGGGTACAGCCCAGGTGACGAGTAATTGGACCCTCAAAGGTTCAAATTGGTAGGCCTGCTTTTTCATTGGATACGTGCAATGCACTGGCATCATGTCCCCTGCTTTGTTGCCTAGGACAGGCCCCAGACACTGCCCCCCCCCCAAACAGGAAACAGCTGTATAGGTGACAGATGGATGGATGAATATCGACATATATATCAGATTATATCAGATATCAAAATCAGATGATAGGTCTATAGATTACTATCCGGTTATTTTCTATTCTTATTCTATATTGCTGCAGGTTTTAATAACAGGTTTGCTCATTTTTGCCACCCTCTTCTACAAAATGTTATTGTTGAAATGTCATGTACCCATTAAGCAACGATTTATCATAATTTTCCTATAATGTACTTTTTCCAAATTAATACTAATATACATGTTTTTCTAAAGGTTAACCAAACATTGTACTGACTAAAAGTGACTTAGGATTTTTTTACATTTTTATGTCAGCCTCTTGGTGGACCGGGCAAAGCAACGAATTTTTCACTATTTCTTAAAATCGGTCTACGGGGTACATTTGTCGTCCACATGAACGTTTTAAATGGACTCCTCAAAATCTTAACGAATTCCGTGAAGCCAGCAGTAACATTATTTTAAAGAAAGGCTGTAACTGAAGATCGGCCCTGGGGGCCGTGCTCCCCACGATGATAGTACCTTGATAGTAACTTTAAAAAAGACAATGTACGAAAATAGTCCCACACTTCCGCCTAGAGGACATGTCAAGAATTGCATTACCTAACTCCTACCAATCAAAGCAAACGTTAAAGAACCTTTCTTATGTTTGCCCTCACCACTAACACGTAGAGTTAATAATGCATAGGCCTACCTTCCGATATTAAATAGCTTAACATTTAAAAGTCGCGGCAGGAGATCAACTAAGATACATAAATTACAACTAATCGCATAAAAGACCTGTTTTAAATACACTCTTTGCATAATGCACTACAACACATAACAAAGGCTATCATTGTAGTAAACCAGTACTATTACAAACCACAACCACTACTACTGGCCTACTATTTATAATAATAATAACAACAATAATAATAATAATGATCTATTTTCTATATCCGTTTGTCCTGTTCAGGGTCGCCGGGATCCTCATTTATTATTAGTAGTAGTAGTCGAGGTAGTATTGTTAGTAGTAGTAGTCGTAGGTTGGTAATAGTAGGCTAATAACAGCGGTACACCAAAACGTTTCTTTACCTTAAAAAACAGCGAGCCGAACCTCATTAAGACCACCCTGAACCGCTGGGCGGCGCTGCTTCATTACATTAAGGAGCGTACTTTGTGGCACAGGGGAGTAGGCGCTGAAATCAAGGCTGGGTCGGGCTTCCCGACAGCTTCGTGTGGTTCTTTATCTTGCGCATATAATCAAACGTCAATTAGCGAGCGTTTGCCGAAACTCTCCGTAAGTAACGTACTTCGTAATTTCCTTCGCAAGCTGACGAGTGAGACGCCCTACACACTATTTTCTACGTAGTTCTTTATTTTAACTTTTGCATGTGTCACGGAGACGCAGATGTCGCCCGAAATAGATCACAAACGTACACTGACGCCTTTTATGGATCAACAACCACCACCAACATAATAATAATAATAACGTCGCACGAATTACGACAGGCCTATATTACGTATTGAAGAATATCTTAATAAAACTGTTATTACATTTGTCTGGCAACGTTTAAATTCGAAAATGGCTTTCCTAGTTGTCACTATTTCGTTAAAACACAGCCAGCCTTAGGCCTAATCTTGTCACATTTATTATAAATCACGAGAATTATTTTAAGTGAATATGCATCCATTTTAAAGCTCGCCTGGATTCATGACAATAGTTCCAACACAAGAAATATCGCCACCTTTAAAACTAATAAATAACAAGTGACTTAAAACCGTCATTTAATATTTTAATACTAACGAACGCGCGCACGAGCAACTGACAGCGTTATGGATACCCTAAAGTGTGGCAAAGGGAGTTTTGTCCTCCTAACATTTAATCCAATCACTTCTGTCAAAAAGATGTCGTTCTTTCTCTTTTCAGAAGAAGAAAATTACAAGCTACAACAAGTCCGCAAAATAATAATACCGGACGGATTTAAAATTGTTTAATAGAACGCACCAAAATGTGTTTTTAATCTAGAAATCTAATAGCTGGGCGAGAGCGACAGTTGAAAACCACGTTCTTCAAAATAAAATACCTAACCACTGAGATTCATCCTAAACTGGGCTATATTCATGTTTTCAGCATACGCAATTCTAGATAAAGGATTATTATTCTAAACCCATTTAGCGATTCCGTTCCATATTTCCCCATATGGCTTAAATCCCTGGTCTGCAGTAATTTTAAGTACTTGTTAAAAACAATGCCTCGGTAGTGAAAGGTAAGTGTCCGCAAAAATATATTATAATCATTTCTGCTAACCAGTAAAGGGCGGTGATGCAGCGGCCGGGTAGTACTGCACCCCTACACCTTCTGGCTCGGGCTTTTGAGTCCCGCTTCCAAACTGAATATGTGGAGTGGGTGAGTGTTGTCTGTAGTAAAAGTCTCCTCTGGGTGCCCCAGTTTCCAGCCGCAGTATCAAAGTCATGGAGGTAGGCGATTATGAATCTCCAAAGTGTCCATGGAGCGTGTGCGCGCTGGAAGCGCTTTTTAAGTGGGATGACGGTGAATGTGGCCCCATAACCATAACTCTCCTTAGCTGACAGTAATTCTCGCTGAACATTTGATTAAATTTACACGACCCTCAATTTAACATTTATGTAATTCATACCAAAGCAAGCTTGTCTTTTTAAATGTATTATGCGTTAAGGGTGCAAAAAATCATTGGTCTCTTCATAAGGATGTCCTGCCCCTGAAACCGTCAAAATATCATGTGATTGGTTTCATCACTGACAAAATTTAGCTTGTAAACAGGCGGTTTAAAGCAAACTGACGTGAATGAGATATCGGTATTATAATTATAATTCGAATGTCTTAATTTAAACGCCGACGATAACTGCAGGCTACAGTACCCGAAAACGCGAAAACGGATTGATTGTTTGGGAGCTCAAAGGGAGGCCCTTATCTTCATGGCGCGGGTGTGAAGTCTGCTTCTGCTTTGTGTTTTGAATCTGCGTGTTCTGCCCGTTTCCCGCGAGTTTCTCCCAGAAGTCCGGACATACCTCATATGCGAGTAGGAATTGCCCCAATGTACGTAGCTATGTATAGCCCCCGCGATCTCCTGCTGTCTTGCCTATGAGGTACCCAAGACTGGCGCGGACCCTGGTTGGAAGATACATGCTTGGATAATTAATAGTACTCCCCAGGTTTTTTAATTTTTATTTACAACCATGATTAATTCCACAAGCCGTTATCGGTCTGAGATACCGGACTATTTAAGTTTTTTATAGCCATTTTTGTTTTGATATTTTTAATACAATTGCAATTATTTTCATTGTAATTGTAAAAATTCTCGTGTTCATGCAGTATATCCTCCATACACATACACACATTTTTACCGATTTTGCACTGGAGTATAGGACCGTTCAGAGAAACGAGAGATAAGCGTTAAATGTCGCAGTGACTGCATGTAAATTCGAATGATTTAATGATTAAGCGGTAGAATGACGCTTAGTGTTTCTTTAATTTCCTTCTGTAGGTGGAATTTTTCAAATATTTTTGTAGGGTCACACTAAAAACTGAATTGCAGTATATGATCATACTGATCATATTGACGGGACAAAGCAGCTTCAGTTTGGGTGGAAAAGATATTTGCATTTTCCGGAAAAAAATAATTGCCAGAGATTTATTCTGTCTTATTCTCAACATAGTCGATACCCTTATTTGCATTGTATAGTAAGTAGCAATTGTATTGTGTAAGATATTCAAATGGAAATACAGTCTGCTAAAATGTAAGAAGAGCTTCGGAAAAATTGTAATTAGCAGCAGTATTTCAATCTAAGCACATAGCACAGCAACAAAGCGCATTTCGGCTCACTGAGTAAGCGGCCGTACAGTAGGGTAAAGGGAGGAAGGGATGATGGTCGGATGTATATAGACGCTGGTCGCATATCTTGATGTCAGATTCGTAATTAGATTACAGATTCATTGTAATCTAAAAACTCATTCATTCATCAACATATATTTATCCTGTAATTGTGATAATTTAAACAGATCAAATGACACCTGTCGCTTGAAACGACATCCACATAATCATGAATGGAATCTCTTGATCGGATGCATTATATATATATATATATATTATTAATATTATTATTATTATGCATCCGAACACAATTACCATAAGTATATGTATGAAACGAAGAGAAGATTTAGAATTTAGCTACTAATTTAGAGGGAAATCACTCAATCACACAAAGTGGTCGTTCTCACCAAAAATTGAAAACCGCGAAAGGTCAAATGATACTTAAATAGGTGTGAACATGCATGGTGTCAATCCGAACATGTAATATTATTTTATAGTATCACACAGTTCACGCGGGGACATTCCTTATTTGGTTTTGAAAACCAAAAGCGGTACATATCTTTGATTTACATAGCTCTGTTTTCAACCTAGCAGTGCCTGTAAGCCCGAACCGTAGCTAAATGTAGCAAAACATCAATTTGAGAAAATATAACAGGTTTTCATAACTAACCACGTTTGCTTTGTGTGATATTAAATGGGCCCTCTAATATACTTCGGTGTATTTTATCAATCGGCGATACATTTTAGCACTGAATTGTTTTCGCATTTAAACAGAAGGCAGTATCATCTCAGATATAGTCGAGTATATTCCATTTGTAATTCTGTCAGTTTGATAATTTAATCATACGTCTTATTAAGGTCATTATTAATAAAGAACTAAACATATTAGCAGGAAAGTATAAGATAATGAAATATCGACGCAAAGCACTAATTAAGTGCAATACCTCGTTTCTCCGAGTGGGGGGCGCCAGAATCGCGCAATAGGTGTATGGAGACTGAACCGAACGGACAAAAAGCTCGTATATCAATAAAATAACAATGGAGATTGAAAATCTGTCATTAATTTTAATAAAGGTGTATACTGTTTACTTTCTCATTACAAATAAATACTTGTGACAGTACACGAACGTCCAAGATCTATGGTAGAAACCATCACACAATAAAGTCTACCGCGACGTCATAAACAGATTTGCAACATTGTAGCACATACTGTATTATAACACCGTTGTATAACAAACAACCCTACAAAAAAGAAAAAAAAAACATCCAGTATGCCATACAACGGAATAATAACGCAAAGGACGATCCATCGTTTTTCTTTTATTTTTAATGTACAAAAACAAAATCCGATACTTATTGTCGGGACTCCTCTGCATATATGTTAATTTCCCTTTCGTTTAAATATTTATCAGTTGTATGATCTGATTGGCATGACGATATTAAATAAATATATGCGTTCTCCAGCCCCGTGCCACGCGCTGCCTGGGATCGGCCCCGGGCGATCCTCAGCCCTAACCAGGACAAGCGGTTGGAAGATAGATGATGGATTGATGATTATCACTGCAGTGATGACGTTTTATTATAATAATGATCATAATTCATGCTACACTTCAAAGGAGACCATTAAAAGAACTATGATTCGATGTAGCTTTTTTCTTATTGATACAAACTGATTCCAAGTTATACTTTTCGGCATTTACACCGGTTTGTGAAAAAAAATGCTTCAATAATCGAGCGAAGAAACCAATAAGAAAAAAAGTTACATATATATATATTTATTCATTTATTCAAAGGCTGCGTTAAGTATTCCAAGTATGAATAACCTGAATAACCATATTTTTTGTAAAGACATGAAATCATGCTATACACAGGAAGGTTCCCCAGTCTTCTGCGGGTTAGTTACAGGGATAATCACGCAGACTAAAGCACTGTACTGTGAAATACTGCATACTATTAAAACTTAGTTCATATCTTAGTTCCAAATAGTGTTTGGGAGCACATTCTTTTTGACAAATAAAACATTTAAAAATAAAAAAATACGATGCGGTTAAATGCATTATTTTTTAAAAGGAAAGAGTTGGAAAAAAATCCAAAATATAACTTATGATAGTTATATTTTAGTTATATTAGTTATTTGTTACATTATATTATTATTATTAATATAACCTTCTAACAATGTTCAGATTAAATACATGATTTTAAAATACTTGATCAAAAACGTTCAAATGGGATACTGACCTCATAAAGAGTTCAGGGAGGATTTCATTTTATATTTCGGTATTTCAGGAATCACTTATTGGTATGTTCCAGGACTTGGAGCATTCATTGTTTGATAAGTTTTGGAAAATCGGGTGTTCCTACTTAAAAGCCTAACATCAAGTTGAGGATATTCTGAATTGTAGCTCACGGAGTGGGAACGCATACTTTAAAAGGACTTATGCTACATTCTTAAAGTTCATTATCGAAACTTCATAGGATCAAGTGCAATTAAAATCTTTGGGATTACAATGAATTAATAGGGGGAAAAAATAACTAAAATAATGTCCTTTGTAACAGTTACTTCGACTGCTTGCACATCAGAGGGAACATTACGATATAGTTCGGAATAGACGTCTCTAGAATAAATGATTACTTTACTTAAAATGAAGAATGTAAATTCCTTAGTACATCCGAAGCTAGCATGCAGGGCAGTCATGTATATGCATGCGTAGGGGCATAGAGTTAATTATAGTGACAAGTAAATAATCAAATACTGTTAAACTTTCCGCTTTAGCATGAAATGGATAAGGCATACTTAGCACGAATAAATTGGCAGCAATAAATGAAAATGCATGACACGTTACATGATACAGATAGCACATGTCCCCTGAGACTACCTTATGTCATCCATGCACCACAAGCAGAAGCGCTTCCTCACCCAAGTTGACTGGACGCTGGACTTTTGTACTCATTCCGTACTTGAGGGGTAACTTCACCGGGACAAAGGGACAGGAGCAGCGCCTGAATATATATGCAAATAAAACATGCATAGTATACATCAGTGGCATCGTGTCCACGCCGCATTACCAACCTGTTTTATCATAAAAAAGGTGTGTACCACATTAAAAATGTGCTCCCATTGAGACTAAGAAACATGGAAACATTATTGGCAATCCAAAACAGCAAATGAAAACAAAAGTTTTAAAATAACGTTAAATACTTAAATGCGTTACATTAAATGTGCATGGTTTTAGATAACAGCAAGCCAGTAATATTGTTAAGAACTTCTCATTCGTTTAATATTGAGATTACCAGCAGTGTAATTCCAATGTTTTAGAATTCTCTGTTAAATAATAAGAGCCGTATAGCCATCTGCACCTGATCATAGCGGGCATAGGGTCTCTCTCTGTCCGATTCAGGTTAGGGGGAGCGCTGCGTTACCCGACGCTGTGGCCACCAACGGCGAATAAGTGAGAAAGATAAATTGGGGTTGCCAAAGGATCAGGGGCAAAGAAACTACATTTGTTTAGAAACACAGTGTGAAGACCCCTGATCTCTTGGACATGACCTTTGTTATTCCAGTCTTCATCTGCACCTCATTGGAAACACACTCGGCACGTACAGCCGCTGCTGTGCCATCCTTTCACCCTGGAGACCGAGCCTGGAAAAGGTACTTTCGCGAAAACTCGAAACACAAGAAGAGATACATTTTAATCAGTTCAAACACGAATTTATTTAAGATTTATTACAGCATAGAGTATAAATAGGTGAAAAAAATCTTAAATGCACAGCCATGGAAATGAAACTTGACACTAAATATTGCATTACGCGAAAATTTAATGGAAAAAAAGCTTCTTAAACAGAAAGGCACCGAAATTCTACAGATGCCCGTTCATTTCACATACATGTTTTAAAGTTGGTAGAGCAAAACCGGTTCACGATTAAATTATCCTATCTCTGCCAGGGGAGGAGGTGAACAGACGATTGAAAAGCAATGAAAGGATGTTAAATATAGCAGGATACATTTCAGACAAGCGCAAACAGGAACGCAGAACGTCGCTGACACAGGAATGTCGGTGACATAAGGATTTATAGATATATTATTTATTTGAATTATACGCGAGGATGCTGAATTAATACAATTATGAAATATTATGAATTATGTATTATTAAGGCCACCAGAAACACAAGACACTGCTATTTTTAATAGTAGATATTTTAAGGGAAAAAAGTATTGAAAATTAACAGTGAAAACATTATTGCATTATATAAAAACACACATATACACACCTGTAACTGACATCAAATATCGGCAAGGTGTTAGTTAATTGATATTAATTAAAGGATTATAGTGTACAAAGCTAAACTAAAGTCATCATACCATTTTACGTCAGGGGAGCCTACGTCATGCCTGCTGAAACGGGAAACGTTTGTTTTCCCGCCACTTAGTGTTCTTTTTATGCAAAACAAAACTGGTATATATCTATAAATTATCGAAAGTTAGAGTTTGAAAAGTTGAATTTCTATCAAATCTACCGTAAGTATTACAGGTAGCATAATTAATCAAATTCATCAACATGAATTATTTTGTAATATGCAGCTCAGAGAACTATCTTTCAAAAACTAAATAACCGAAAAAACATATATTTTGCACCACAAAATATTTTAACAAATAGTTTAAATTTCATGCACTCAATGAAATGAGCAAAACAGGCATTAAAACTTTATTTTACTGCATCAGCAAAGTATAAGCATTATAGAACATATATTACAACATATACCTAAGTTATTTGAAATTGTATATTATTGCAGTTGCACTTATTTATTCTAATTGATTTATTCGAATTGATGGAAGACTAAAATTCTGCCGATTAAGCAATACCGTTTACCTACGCATGAACTTACCTATCCTATGCTTTGAATTATTATTTTTTCTTTAATAAATGCCTACTGCTAATCTTGCCTCCTGTTACAAATGAGAAAGGAAAGCCTCTTGCCACAGGGACTGCTTGTCATTTCGATTCCACTGGCCAATGGAAACGCCTTTCAAGAGGAAACCTAAACCCAATTGGTGATCTTTTCCTTAGCGAAGAAAAACGTTTTGTAAGTCCAGCCCATAGCATTACTGGATAGAAATGTAAGCCAGTCCTCCTTGCCATGAGGAAACAGAACGCAAATTTCCCCTCTTGCCACTATCGTTATTACTGCCAAACCGAAACGGTAACTTTCTTTTCTCTTCGATAAGAGTTTGCAGGAAAGGTATAACTAGACGCAAAGCTGTCAGAAGGCGTAATTTAGAGATTTCTCGTTGTCATTGGTGGAATAAACACAATGGGTAAGTAAACTCACTTCCAAAATCGAACGTGAATGGTGTATATATATGTTCTCGTTTGAAATGACGTGCTTGCTCTGGCGAAGTCTTGATCAAGACAGATTGTTAACTGTGGTGAAGGTTTGGCCGCATTCACACCTTTGTAAGATAAAATAGATATTTAGCTTTGAGTTATGTTGCTATATATCACTTTTTAAACTACTTGGATTTATGTTTAGGTCTTTCTTTTCATGTCAGCGAATAAGCTCTGTATAACAGGTTAACATTTGTCTATTTTAAATATAATATTATATAACAGATACATTCACTTTGATTTTCAAATAAAATTTAAATCAGCACACTGACTTTAGATTTATTTTTTTAACTAGTTTTTACTTGCAAATGTGAAAATACCGGGAAATAGCACAGCGTTCAGTTAATCCGAGTTTCTGCAGTCACATTCGTATTTAACACGTTTTGGTAGCTATCATCATCTATAGGTCTGACCGTAATAGTTGACACGCTGCTTCGCTTCTCACCGCAGTATATGACGGTGTTTGTTTTGTGTTCATGTCCACGACAGAGCCTGCCTTTGGCGAGGTCAATCAGCTCGGCGGCGTTTTTGTCAATGGCAGACCACTTCCCAACGCCATCCGGCTCAGGATTGTTGAACTGGCCCAGTTAGGCATCAGGCCTTGCGACATCAGCAGACAACTCCGTGTATCCCATGGCTGTGTCAGCAAGATCCTGGCCCGGTACAACGAGACCGGCTCCATACTCCCGGGAGCAATTGGAGGCAGCAAGCCGCGAGTCACAACTCCCACTGTTGTCAAACACATACGGACTTACAAGCAGAGGGACCCTGGTATTTTCGCTTGGGAAATCAGAGATAGACTTCTGGCCGACGGGGTGTGTGACAAATTCAATTTACCATCTGTCAGTTCTATTAGTCGGATTCTTCGCAACAAGATCGGAAATCTGTCGCAACAAAGCCAGTACGAGTCGATCAAACAGGCGTCTCACTCTGCGCCCCAGCCTACGCCCCCGTACAACCACATTTACCCGTACCCGGCTTCCATCGCGGCCACCGCGGGTAAAGTGCCCACCCCGCCTGGCATGCCGACCCTTCCCGGACACATGGCGATGCACAGGATATGGCCGTCTTCGCACTCTGTCACCGATATACTGGGCATACGATCAATAACAGAACAACAAAGTAAGCAACCAACCTCGTCGAATTCCAACTGAATGCAAAGTCAATCTCAGCACATTCCTCTTATTAAAATGGCTTATTAACAGATGCTTAGGGGGTTTTGTTAAACATGTGTGG
>JAODKK010000025.1:10595922-10607305 GCA_026774405.1 Petrocephalus microphthalmus
ATTTGGGTAATTGGTTTGTGCTCAGTACTTGGGTATTGCTGTATCAGGGTAGCGCAGATCCAGAGTGTTCTGACAACTAATTGGCCAGAGTAGTATATAAATGACAGTGGTCTCCTTAGCCTTGATTGATCCTTTGTTAGCCACTGGCTTGCAGATGAAGACCTTTAACAACAGAGTACCTCTCCAGCGACAACAAAAACAAGACAGAAAGCAAAGAACCCAATGTAATTAATAAGCTGTCAGCCTATTTAAATACATAAAATCACCAACAAGGCCCATTTAAACCCCTCTGCCTGGATTATGAGTAAAGTTACTGACATGCAATTAAAAGGCACTCCATGTGAGATTAGCATGTAATTAATAAATATTATAAGAGTACAAGAACCACTTAATTAAACATCAGAATGAAAAAGGAGGCACCCCATTTGCAGTATGTATTTGCTAATGCAGAACCCTTACTTAACACAACAGGAATAAGTCTCTTTTTATCCAAGAATCATTACCAAAGAAGAACAGTTATCAGAGTGAATTGCTTCTGGCTTTAGGCTGGGCTACTGTTCACACCCAGCCTTTCCATCCCTGTATCCATCAGAACAGTAAGGCGTGATGTGTACTGTGCCTCTAAATTCCAGCTCTACCCAATGTTCCTCAAAGGCCTCCTTCAGCAGTACCAGTCAGCATGCCAAGCCACCTACAAAGGACACTGATAATGACATGACCTGGCCATCTGACCTAAACACGGCAGAGATGGGTTTTTGAGGAGCTCGACCAGAGAGTGAATTGGCCAATGAGTGCTCAGCATATATGGACCTCCTTCAGGACGGCTGGAAAAGCATCCCAGGAGGCCACCTCATGAAACTGGCACAGAGGGTCAGCCAGTTCCTGAAGCATTTGGGGTTAAGGGCCTTGCTCAAGAACCCAATGGTGGCATCGCTCTTCTGACCATGGGATTTGAACCAGCAACCTTCTGACTTCCAACCCACAGAGCTGTCCCCCCAACAAATTATTATTATTTGATTAATACTCTGCTGGTCAGTGCATAATTTCATAGATGTTATTTTATTGTTTTGATGTCTCATATATATATATAATTATACACACACACACAGAGTACAAACGAACCTATCCCTGGGTAGGTGTGTCCAAACATTTGACTAGGTACTGTATATTATGGAGCCAAAGATCTAGGATCCCTATCATTTCCGGGGCAAGGTGGTTATCCAGCAGGTCAGCAGTGTTCATGATTATATCATTAAGAGGAATGAATGTACCCTGAAAGCTGGTTGGCCACCATCCAGATATCCCAAAAATGAAGCCCCACAACCTGAGTTGCAGGACATGGGAATGTTACGACACATTTCACAAATATTGTAGAATTCATTAGATTTTTTTTTACATCTTTTCATAACACGCAGTTGCTCAAAAAATGTCCATTTTGTTAAAAAAGGAAGAATAACAAATCCAGCCATGCCTGACTGTTACCCCCCCGCCACCGCAAAAAGAAATCAAAGTCTGCTTCCAATTAGATCATTTAGGTTAATTTCATGCTCTGGCTTATGTGTATTGACTAGCGTATGGTAACGTTTCCATTAATTAAAATTAACTTTTGTTTAGGAATGGAGCTCCGCCGGATGTGAAACACAAACCTTTGAGGATATTATGAGGAACGAGCAGAGCGATATTTAGTGTGACGGCGATTCTGCGAGCTGCCCCGTACAGTGACAGATCCGTTTGCCCGTCTCGACGCATTTCCTCGTAAGGAGGAAGTCGCCCAAAGCTCATTTGTAGAAATGACACGTTTCACGTCCGCTAAGCAACACAGATGTTGGTCTACAAGTTCCCCGGCAATAAATCTACAAGGTTCAGAAGCAGTCGAACCAGAACAGATGCTGCAGAGAAATCGATTTACGATACACACGACAGGTTCTGAGGTTCGCAGACTTCATAAATACAGAACCCCATGAATACAGGTTGTTGCACTTCTGGGCATTGAATAGCCTTATTAGCTTCTTGCTTTGCTGGCAGATGCTGCGCTCTTACTCCAGTACCGCTTACACTTGAACCTGGGCAGTCATTGGAAGCTCAGCCCAGCCGTACTCATCAGCCTAGGCGACTCCTCAACAGCTATGTGCTACTTGCCTTGCTTCAACAACGCTTTGGACAAAAGCGTCTGCTACATACAAATAAGTACATGTTCCTCTGTGTTACTCACTAAGCACTCAAACTGTACACTCTGATTCATATCTGACAATTTCCGGTATTTGTACTTCATACTTCACTAATAGTTTTATTTCATATAATAAAATATGGATATGAATAAATGTATACATAAACGTACACATAAATAGCTGTATGCATAAGTAGCAATAACTACTATCTGGACCTTTGAAGGCTAACATACACACGACCCCACAGTTTCAGACTGTTTTTCACAGGAGAAGTGGCCGTCCGAATACCGCCGCGAGGAGTCTGAAGTCAAATCCCACAACAAGTCCTGCTGGGGTAAAACAGGCAGGTTAATGAAGCGTCCAGACTAAACTCTCAGAAGACACAGCAAACAATTGGGGGCGACAGCAGGCACATGTGTAGGATATCAAAATGGAGGCACCGGATGCAGACCGGGAACACAAAGACCTCCCTCTCGGGCTTCATTTTAAAATAATTTTAATAAAGGCTTCTTTTTGGACTGTTTTATTTTTATACCATTAAGGAAAAATCTTATAACCCGAATGGGGATATTGTTAATGAATGGTATAGCTGGTATATATAAAGGAAATAAGTGCATTCAATGATGAAAATTTGAATAAATAACATATAAAAAGCAACCCAGTTAAAATGTTTGAAACTGAAGAAGAATGTGTGAACCGACAAGAATGAGCATTTTATCAAAATGACAAAGAATGGAAAGGCAGACACCTTTCGCATAATGGTTCCCAAGAGGGAGACAAGGTGACCCTTTTAGTAGCACTGTTGCCTCAGACACTGGGGGTTGTTGGTTTGAATCCCACTGCCACACTGCTCTGTGCAGGTTTCCCCCAGGTCCTCTGATTTCTAAGACATGCAGTTAGGCTAAGCGGCATCTCTAATCTGACCACAGTGTGTGTTTATGTGCCCGGCAATGGATTGGTATTCCATCCAATGTGTACCCCCTGTGATCACGTGCAGAATTAGCAGTTGGAATACGGATGGATGGATTAATTATTGGGATAAAACAGGCAGATTAATGAAGTGCCCAGACTAAGCTCTCCGAAAACACAACAAACGGTTTTGAGTAGGGAGGACAGTGGGCACATGTGTACGACATCAAAATGGAGGTGTCAGATGTGCGCGGGGAGCACTATGATTTCAGATTCAGACTTAGGTGAGCCAATCAATACCAAGGAGAATGGGGAATGCTACATAGCCTTCTCCATATCCCCAGAGGACTTATCCTGAAATAACTGCTATGATGTGAAAAATACACAGGAAGTTTAATGTCCAGATGAACAGCGTACCTGGTTTGCAGGGACGGCGTCCTTAACATTGAAGTAGAAGCCAAAGTAGATCATATTGAAGACGCCATGGCGACCCAGAGTGGATGTCAGGCCCTTGTTGAGGCCTCGCAGGCCAAAGCCACCGGCATTGATGATGCTGCGTGCCTGAGTGAAAGTTGTGGGCTGCTGTACAGCAGGAAAGATCAGAGAAAGTGTCAAGCAGAAAACAGCCTGCCAACAACAGGACAAGCAGACATTGTGTGATCTATACATGACATACTTGGTACCAAACAGTCATGCTGATAAGTATGGGGGCACTTCCCATTTCCATATACAATGTACAGTATTTATCAGGTCATTCATTTTAAGAGCAAATTACAAATTTACCAGAGTGCACTCATTTATACAGTGCTCACAGAAAGTCTCGGGATGCTTGCTTAATTCAGGAGAAAATATTGCAAAAGTACTGCTTTTATAACAAAAATGTTATAAACGTTCTCCTTTATTCACTTGTTGACAAAAAACAACCAGTAATTTTCAGTAAAACATTACTAAACATTAATATAATAACAAATTGAAACCCAAAGTATAGTTCTAGAAGAGCTGTTATGACTTAAAAAGTCAATTGACAAGCATCATTGGGAGCTTTGTAAATAGTAACACCTTTGCCGTAACATAAAACACCAGCATTTGTGTTTAGTATGCCTTTGAGAGCCAGTGACTACAATTGCAACTATTAGCAAAAGGGCAAGAAAAGAACTGAATGAGTCAGCCAGAAGACGTGCAGATATGTTAAACACTGCATGTCAATAGACTTTTTTTATGAAACCAATAAATTTGCAACATTTTTATAAATTAAGTGAGCGACCCAAGACTTTCTGCGAGCACTGTACATACAGTAGAAAAGTCTTGGCATCAGTATGTGTTATTAATATTTACAGGTAATTATATCTATGTTAAATATAATTACAAATAGTATATGTTATAAAAATGTTTATAACTATTAAAATAATACTTTTTGTAATGTAACCTTGTGTAATCGCAAGAACGAAAGTACAGATCGATTCAAAACAATTACTTTCTATATTTTGTAAACATGACTAAGAACAGGCCAATGTAGGATCATTCCCCTCACCTCTTTGAATGAGTCTCTGTTGGCCTGCAGACTGACCTTGACCACCTCAAAGGGGTTGACCACCAAGGCCTCAGTTAGGCCTGAGCCAAGACCCGCTACTGACAATGCCTAGGACAGACACAGCGTGACTGGCCAGGTTGCAGTACCGAAAAGGGGGAGGTTCTTGTGTAATACACAGAGGGAGCAGATACCAAAGTCACCAGGTAGGTTAAAAAAAAACAGTTGTTGTGTAAATTGTTTCTGCTAACAAAAAGGAAAATGATTACATGAAAAAATGAATATGGTATTGAATATGGAAAAGTTATTCTGGACAAACGGGGACTGTGACATTGGGATAAATATTTAGAGATGAAAAATTTAGTTTTTACAAGTGAAAAAAGGACCAGTAACTTAAGCCTTTAAGAACATAAAAATAAACTCTATTGTCCCATTTGACTTCATCCACAGAACATAAATTGCCTTCTTTTTCACGTCACAAATACACATATATTGTTTATTCGCCCTGAATGAACGCAACAAAACAACTCGTCCGTTTTGAGGGGCATTTTTCAAAAATCACCCCAGGAGTGAATCAGCAATTCTGTGACTCGGTCTCAACGAGAAGCTGTGCCCAGTGAATTTTATGGCAGGACTCGCCATGCGAGGCCGATGCACAGAGGCACATAACCTGGTCTAAAGAGCACGAAACATAGACCCCTGAGCGATGGAAAAAGTAATTGGCCTGATGAGTCATTCTCCTGCCCATGTTCAGATGGAGGAAAGCCAAAGAATGCCTTCATCCAGCAGAGCCTGTTGGTGTGGTCGGCCGTCCTGTGCAAGCCATTAGGCCCAGTGTTTGCTCTGCATGGTCAAAGAATGGCCAGGAAATACGAGGCCACTTTAGGAGACCAGGCACCCCCAACGCTGCAAGCATTCCTCACTCGTCATGTTCCCATATTCTAATGAGACAGTGCTTCTATACACACAGCACTAAACAAACTCAAGAGTGGTTTCATGAACTCCAGGAGAGAGTCGGACACCGTGCATGATCTCCTCAGTCGCAAGCAGGTTTATACATCCTCCATCCCTCAACTGGAGGCATTTCGACTTGACGAACGGCCAAATATGCCACTATACACAGTTCATTACCTGAATGAAATGTGTGTAGGCTATAAAGCTTACATCACGGTTATATTGCAGAACTGTGCCACCAGTCACTGATGCATAGATGCGATATATTCTGATAAACAAGTAAAGCAAGCGTGTGTTAATTCATGCAAACCTTATAAAATAAAGGTTTATAAAAACAAACAGGCACAACACATAACGAATGATACACAAATAAATGAATGTCATCAGTATCTTTTTTCTTCTACAGGCTTTCCAATAAGCAGAGGGATTGGTTATGGGGTGGAGGACTAGGACATTCACAGAGAGGAGGACATTCACAGAGAGGAGGACATTCACAGAGAGGAGGACATTCACAGAAAGGAGGACATTCACAGATAGGAGGACATTCACAGAGAGGAGGACATTCACAGAGAGGAGGACATTCACAGAAAGGAGGACATTCACAGAGAGGAGGACATTCACAGATAGGAGGACATTCACAGAAAGGAGGACATTCACAGAAAGGAGGACATTCACAGAGAGGAGGACATTCACAGAGAGGAGGACATTCACAGAAAGGAGGACATTCACAGATAGGAGGACATTCACAGAAAGGAGGACATTCACAGAAAACAATGCAATGGGAAATGTGAGCTAAGTAAGCCACGTCACTTTTTGCGTGTCTTAATCCTTTTGTTGTGGCCCAGAGGAATCATCAGTGAAATATGCATCTCACTGTTTACACAACATTTTTTTTTAATTCCTCAATAAGTGAAATCATTAATCAAGCAGATCTATTATAGTGCTAAATTCTACAGGGAGCCAATAAATGTCAGGGCGTAAGAATATTTTACTGCTGTGTCACTCTGGGGAGGAGGGGGCAGAATGTGTCAGGTGACCTGAATGACAGATGGGACAGGTAAACTCTCCAAAGGGCACTGCGTTTTCCTCTGGCTGTACAAGCAGACTGGAGTCAGGACTGCTGACTTTCTCAGGAATTTTAACCATAGAGAGCAAAAGTTACACTGCTAGAGAAACAGACGTTAGTCTTCACTGACTGTCGTCATCATAATAGTTTTAGTTATATGGTATTTGGGATACCTGATAAAGAGAAGTGGATAGACTTTAAACTTGGAGGAAAACAACACAGTAAACAACAGGAGCAGCAATTCAGTGAGACCCACCAGACCAGGGGACAATGAGGTGAAGCCAAGCAGCTTCTTATATTGCTCAAAGGTGAAGAACTGTGGAAGGAGAGAAAGACAGATGAGCCGGTCCATGAGAGGAAGTAACTTCAGTGTGTACCTCTGACTATCCTGCATCTTGGGCAAACAGACTAAAACAAACACTTCTATCTGATCTGTAAAACTGGGATGAAATATCAAGATATTTTGCGCAGTGTGTCATATCCATTAGACAACCCCACATATAAATCTCGTATGGTTTTTAATAACTACAACAGCCTTTTAATAACTACAAACTTTTTGTAAAAAAAAAGTCTCAACCGATGAACTCTAAAAGCATCCGCACCCTTGCCCGTAATGCAAATTACAAAAATGTAAAGTATACCTGTGATATACTGCAGTTAGTCCTCAAAATTTGGTGCATATTCTGAGATTAATATACTTAGCGTTGTCAATCAGCTCATTACCAAAATCAGTATCGATATGTGATTTCTTTTGGTTGAATGTGCTTGATTTTCCAAGTTTCTCTTCACCATGCTAACTATTTAATGGTAATGGAGAAACTTCCGGTGCTGCCATCGTGCATTTGGTCCGTGTTTATTCCCGGCTAGTGGTAGTGCAGTTCTGTAGCCTATACCTAAACCACAAACAGCACAGGGGAACCCAAGTCCAATGATATGCACCAGGTCCGGCCACAGCGGAATGCGGGAAGACGGTTTCGAAATAGAAATCACCTTGACGGCTCTCTTTGGCGTTTCGGCGAGGATTGGTGGCAAGATTCCCTTGTAGAAACCATACAGCCTGTTGGACACAAAGTAATATTATAATATTACTCTATTTTATAATGTAACATTTAGCAGTCTGTTGTTAGCAGTTTCTTATCAGTAAGCACGTAAATAAAAGCATTTTTTAATTTTAACTTAGTAAATTTTAACTTGACACAAACTCACAGATGTGGTTCACAACTGTTTTTTTCCACTGAGAATTTAGCTAAAAATGCAGGTTAAATCTAGAGATCCTCTCTTGAGAGTTTAAGGTCTTTAAACACAGGTGTTCCTGTTGGCTCTGCTGTAAAAAGAAAGGAACACTTCCTGATGAATCTCCCTTCCAGAGGGAGAGAGGGGGGTTGCGAGTAGATTTTGCCGCGCTTGTGAGCCCGATCAGCACCATTTTATTTGTTATGGCATTTCTGTGTAAGCAGCTGGGTATGAGTTTGTGACAGAAAACTGCAACGAACGAATGAACAAGAAAAACTTGCGACAAACTGCAAACATACTGCCTGTCCCCAGAGAAAAACAAAGAAGAAACCTAAAACAAAAGGAACAAAAAAAAAAACAAAAGTGTAGGCAAGTAAAGTGATTATTCATGTTCACATGTGTGGGATATATAGTCAGCAGGGTACAAAAATAATTATTGTGCAGAAGACAAATGGCAGAAAGCGACATTGTTTCTTAACCCCATCGATTTCACAAACACAGAAAGTATTTGTTTAATTTACATCATTCCTGAAAAGTCAACATAAAACATTTTGTTTCTGAAGTATAAACACTGGGGTGGAGAGGGCGTGTGTCATCAAACCATGTTAGGAGTTATTACCTTAAACAGTATACAGGCCAGATATTATTTAGACTTACATTTTCCTGCATTAATACAGATTCTGAAGTCAATATTCAAATTTTAATAATAAATTTACCACTTGCCCTGCTAAAAATGAAGATTTGTATGGTGCGAAGGGTGTATCATTATCAGTAAGGTGACTTCATCAACAATTATCAGCACAGTGCTGAATTCTGCTGGGTTGTAGTTACCAGAGAAATCCACACCCACCCACTGGTCTTTGTCTACATGTCCCACAGATTCCATGGAACTGAAGTGTTGAGAAGTGAGATGTTCTTATCTTTAAGATTGTTTTAGGCCTGTTACACAAGAAACTGGTAAAACAGGTCATAACATTTAAACAGGCACAACAAGCTACACTTTTCAACGGACTTTAAACAGAAACAAGCCTTGAAAGTCAAGATATTTTGGCACTGTTTGCAAAGGATCATCGCTTAGATTCATGCACTCAGCATCTTCTGCGTTTAAGCACCCTGCTGCACGGTCCACAGTGCAGGTCAGCAGAAATTGCAAGCATGTACAGTCCTGTTTTATAAACGACCAATCATACAATCGCAATATTTGTTAGGGCAAGTGGATGGGGAAACAAAGCATGGAACGAAATATGTGAACAATTCAGCTTCCAGTTGCTAAACAAAGTGAATAGAAATAGAAAATAGAAATGATGTAGTGAAACAGGCATCTAAAGGTGTCCCACAAGTCTCCACAAGTTTCTGCTCCTGCCAGTGCTACTGTGAACTTAATCCTTTGCACAAGGAGGATGACGGTACTCTTGAAAAGGGGACTTTGTCAGTTGGCTGGCAGTACCTATTTATCAGGAACTAATTTGACAGCAGTCCCATATCACAAAGTGCACCCCCCATGCAAGGCAAGGGTGCATGGAAATGCAATTCTAGGTAAGCACTGCGGACTCAGCTGCTCATATCTGTCGCTGCAGTCAACTCTGGGGCAAAATGCTATCAAAGTTCTGTCCACCACTGAGGGTTCCGTTAAGGCATGGGCTTAACTTTGAGGATGCCATATCAACCACCGATTAGATGATAATATGAAAAAAACAACACTACAAATACTGCTAAAATGGTTAACAGCTCACTGTATCTATTATTTAAACGACCCATGGTGGTTGACAGCTTGGGCGCAGCGGAAATAACCAGAATTAAACATTCAGTGCTTCTGCAAACTACACAAAGAGCTGGGAAAAGTGAATCTGATGGTGTCAGGGGGTCGGGGGCTGGGGGGGGGGCGTTCGGCAACACGATCCTTCAACAGATGGGTAATGCAGCAGGGGTGGACTTTCAAAACACACGGGTCCTGTTGAGACCCAGTGACAATAGTCATGCGTTCCCTAAACAGTGCCAGTGAATGTCAAACACCCTGATCCAGAGACGACCTTCTACAATGCAGTTGTTTGACAAAATATATTATTGAGTGAGAAACAAAACAAAGTCAAATGCTTTTTTAGGATGAAACTTAAACGAAAGTTATACTTCACACAAATGCATGCTTGGAAATGAACCTATGTGACAATTAGCGAATGAGCTTATGGAGATCGCAGCATAAATAAGCTCAGCGGTGGTTTGGGCGTGCTGCTGGACCATCGAGCAGCTTTTAAGTTTACTACTACATTCACTTTTTACATTTTAAAGCATCAAAACCTTTTCTGCTATTTGCACAGCTGGGCCGAGCTAACAGGTAGCATAGTGGTTGCTGGTGTAGGTCCCAGATGGAGCCATGTCATACCCTAAAGCTAAGTACTTGACCTGAATTGCTGCAGTAATACATCCAGCTGTAATAACGTGTAATTATAAGCCGCTTTGGATAAGAACAATCAACAGAGCGACTCATTTAAAAAGCACTGACAACATTTCTCCATGCTGGGATGATAACTCACAAATCACAAATCTATCTCCCCACTCACTATAAAATCTACAGATCAAAGTACTGATTTCACTTCTCTAACATTTAAAATACCCTAACTATCTGTGGTCTCACCCTTGACAGAAAGGCATCTTCACAGATCTGTCTTCGTACAATACAACAAAGCCCGAACATTAACACTTTACCATTGAATTCATGGATTACGGAGAGGATACTCACATTCACATAGCTACTACCTATAACACCACACTATGCCGCATACTGACTACATTTTTGCAATATTCTGAGGATGACTGAGCAGTGCATTTTGAATTGATATTGAACACATGCATGTAGATAGAGGATACAGTGTGGCGTGATTTCTGTTATTGAACCCCATATTGTGGAAACACGTTTCAGAAGTTATTAGAGATGGTCTTGTCTGATTGCAGCCAGGGGTAAATATTATTGTTCCTGGAAAAATGATTTGCTGATACTTAGGCCAAGTAGACACATCCATGCACTGCTTAACTGGACCCACTGCGTGGTCTAAAGCTCAGTATAAAACCAAAAAGTGCTATATTCGAATCAATGGCAGAGATTGCTACTATATACCTAAGGGTTACATAGTAAAGTGGTAAACAGTGTCATTATGTGGAGGATTCCAAGGCAAACCTACAATGGAGAGCTGAAGCTGGCAGTGGCAGTGTTACTACTGAAGGACAGAAGCTCTTCATGCAAATTCGCTCCACAGATTTCCTGGGCGTGACTGGGAAAGGAGTCATCAGGTGCAAAAATACACCTTAAATTTGTTACAGACTCATTTTCGGTAACCTGGGTCAATTTGAATGTGCTTTATTTGAATCCTAATTTGATTTTACATGTAAAGTATACAGGGATCCCCCACAACTTTCCTAAGCAAATCCCCATCTCTGATTGGAAGCTCCTGTAGACCCAGCTGGACGGAGGTCACACATCTCTTCCTTAGAGTGGTTTAACTCATTTGTTTCTGATTTTCTTAAAAAAAT
>JAODKK010000025.1:10614720-10626078 GCA_026774405.1 Petrocephalus microphthalmus
TGGCAGGGCTATGGGTGCTATGATGTGCCACAACGCCTAGCCGTGTCCAAAGAGCCCCGACAGCGGCAAACAGCGACATTGAGGAAGGACTATTACACTCCTACATTTCCTGATAGGTATATCAATAACACAGCATGATATGGAATCTTAGTGGTCAGGTCACCAAACAGTGTAGGATGTCAAACAGGAAAAAAAGTTTATGAAAAGTAAATGGAAAACCTGACTTTCAACGCTGAGGAAAAGCATCAACTTTGGAGGAGCCTTCTACAAAAGTGGAAAGTGAGAGGATTCACTTTAACGTGTGGGTCAAGAGGTCAGTTTAGTCGTCCAGCCAGGTGCCTGTTAGCAGCATAAAGTGCCAGCACCACATCCAGTGGAGGTGAACCACCTCTCACATCAGTAGAATTTTACATCCTAGAGGGTTGTTCTCAGAAACGCACTTTCGGGAATTCCCAAATAGCTTGTAACCGGTGCCACAAAACATTTAAAACGGTGTCATAAATGGACGGCCGATACATATTAAAGAAAGTGAAAAAAAAAAGTGGGGGACCAGATGGGGGAGCTGAAGTTCCAGAAGATTTAAGACCACTGGGGCTTGTAAACAAATTTAAATCTACCTTAATTGAAGGCACATGACTCTGGGGTCAAGGATTGAAGCGCTGGGCTTCTCCCCTGTGCTGCCCGCCTTCGCTCTCACCTGACCTGTCCTTACGCTACAGCTATCCCTGAGAGAGCAGGCCGGCTAGGCCGCCGTGCCCCCAGCAGCCTTTGACTCCGTGCCTGACCTCGGGGTCAGCTCATTTCCTCGTGTTCCTTTCCTACCCTGCCGTAAACCTGGAGACCGACCCCAGAACTCAGGGGGAGATAATGGGAAGGACCTAAGGAACCAGGGACCACGGAGACGCTCTGGCCCATTACGGGCTACCTATCTGTTGGGGGCGACTGCACAGTCCACTGCAGAAACATGTAGGCAATCTCTGACGTGGTTCCACATTAATCGCCTTGAAAGTCAAATCAAAGGATCTGCATAATAAAGGCTCAAGACAATGTAACTATGGATATCAAGAAGGGCTTCCCCGAAGACATCCCCTCTCCAGGGCCTTCATCAGGGGGAGATAAACCACTAGCTGCCGAAAACGCAATGAAAGCCTGGCTTGAGCTTTACAGCATCAGCGCTGGGGCAGGACTAGCAGATGTGGGGTGAGCTAGAGGGCATGCCAGGATTTCTGTTAGTGAGATGGCTGTTTGGGGCATATAACCCGGGAACACTCCCAATAAAAGGCCTGATTCAAACCGTCCCCAGAGTAACCAAAATGAGCACACCGCAGCCACCTCTTGGCCCCTTACAGACCCCGGTGAGTGTTTTAAAGTGCTCGGAGCACCAGGCCTTTGCACCCTTGCAGACCCCGAAAGTAATGGGGGTTTGTCTTGGGCCATTGAGAGTGACCATGCCTTAGAGGACACACCATTGAGCGAGGCCAAATAATGATAATGTTTTAAAACAATGGACAAGAGGAGGTTTTCTGGGTTGATCAAAAGACTTTCTGTTTTAATGGTCTGCCCAATTTTTTAAGAGACTCTCATAATTTCCCTTGTTAAATATTGTGTATTCCCCAGCTACTGGGCTGTTGCAGCACTTCTCCAGCACAAAATACATTCTTTCCAATAACTTTGTTTAATCTACACATTCCATTCATTCGGAAGTTATTATTAAGCCATAGGTGCAACACATTAAATCAACTGTGAATCACGTTTGAAAAGTCGCAAAACGTACCACACAAACACAGGTGTCTTCCCCTCACTAAACAAAACCACTCAGCAGCAGCTTAACAACTAATATAAGTGAGTATACAAGTTCAAAGATGCTGGACATATCAGCCCACCACAACTTCCCCGGGAATGAGACCACAGAATTACGCTGATTTTATAGCAGTCTGCATGATCGGGCTGCCAGCAGCAGCTAGACACAGATTTCCCAAATGATAGAGAGCTGGTCTACCTCTCACAAGATCTGGAGTGGATAAGAAAATCCAGAGGGCAGCATTAAAACAAAATCAATTTTTTACTGCCTCACAGTTACTTTTAATGAGCAGGACCATAAAGATGGCAGAAATCTGTTGCATTGGTACAGAGACAGAACGTGTAGGTAGAAGCCCTCTAACCTAACTGATCCAGTATGGCAGACAGAGCAACTAATCACACTCAGAACAGGGCTACTAATCATTCTCAGAGCACTGAAGGCAATAAGGAAAAGCTCCCCCGGGGCATCAGGCTCTATGGAGAGTGCCATAAAGTACCTGAGAATGAACTTTACTGTCTGGTAGCAGTCTCATGGAGGAATAAAGCATAGCTAGAGTACATTGCTTCACAATAATGTAAGCCCTGTACAAAGTTGGAACCATCTCAATTTTACGAAAGGGAAAAAAAGAGATCTCATTCGTCGTACCTCTCAGATAGTCTTAGCAGACGTAGAGAGTTATAGCCACCTGTTTTTTCAACAGTAGCGAACATATTCATAATCCTGGTAGTCTCATGTGTGGTTAAAATGAGCACTTAGCACTGGGGGGACTGACACTGGGGAGGGAGATGAAATGACATTTGCACTTAGATCTCAGGTACATATAATCATCAGCACTAAGTAACGATGATAGCTGTGTGTAATCGGAACTACCGGTTTCTTTTGTCTAATAAATCCTGATCTTTCAATCACATTTTAGCTCCCCCGAAAGAGACCGCTTTCACCAAATGTGGCGTACCAATAAAAGTAGTCCCAGAAATCAACGATTTGCTTTTGATTCATAACCATACCCAAAATCCCAAAAGTTTAAAACTTAATTTTAATGAAAAAAATGTCCAGTATAATTTTTGTGTGTCCAGTCACAATTATGTTCATTGTTGTTATTACCTGGTAGGAAGCTTAACACGTTCAGACCTGCGTTATCCTTAACTTCACCCCCATTTGGAAATTCTGTTTATTTTTGCCCATTGAAGACTGATCGGCCCCTTTCAGGCAGAAGGCCTCTGCGCTCTGACGGAAGGGGTCAGGGGAGGAAGCCAATAAAGTGTCACGTTTAAAGCGGAGGAGATAGAGGAGGGGGGGAGTGGATGAGCAGGGCGGAGCACGGCGACAGGAAGGTGATAAAGTTTCAGTGGTTATGGCACCGCAGGCCCCAGCCTGGCCCGGCCGAGGCCGGCTTGGGTTTCACGGGCACCGCAGGCCGCCGCTGCTCTCGGGGCCGCACCGGCACTGGGCCGCTATGTGAGCAGGGGCGTAAACACGGCCATTACTCCAGGCCCCACCCCCTACCGGCCAGCCTGACAAATACAAACGACTTTCCTTTGAAACCCCTGGTAAGCCCACGTCCAAAAAGCAGCAGTTGGGTGGTAACACAAGCTAACATGAAGCTGAGAATCATTAAGAGAGTTTTATTCAAAATAACCAGCTTGAACAGACCTGATCATACTGGTTGTTTACAATGTGATCCTGCATCGCATTAGAATTATATCACAAAGATCCAAAATTTAATGACTGCAAGAAGAAAGAGGCGAGAAGAACTGGAGAGTCACTCTGACTTCGATTTGAATCATTTCTATAAGCGCAAATACTAAAATTTGTAAGTTATGAATTGAAGGATGTCATACTTCAAATGAGTGCAGTAAAGGGATCAACATGAGACATCCAGATTAGATCGGTGTTAGGAAAACCATCCTTAGTGACAACAAGAGGACTGTGGCAGAATGACTGCGGCGCGGAGGAGAAGGTCCTCCTCATGCGGATGGCACGGCAGAGGACCGCATGGGGCGACTTTGATCTGAGGAAATGCTGCGAGGTCAGGAAGACGAGGTCTCCGCTTACCGCGGGCGATGGCCCCGTGCTACACGGACGGGCCAAAGCGGCTGGGAAACCCGAGACTCCCAGTTGCCACACTTGATTATCCCTGCTTTCCCTTAGTTTCTGCTCGGCAAGGAAAAACAACTTAAAATGGGCGAGAATGTCAAGACGAGGTGCGATGCATTCAGCAGACAGGAAAAACAAATGAGTTTTCATCAGGCTCTTTATGGCTTCTCTAAAACGGGCCATTGCAGCTCCCTGGGATGGTTTTAAATGCTTCCCCTGGGTTTGAAACATAACGCAGCCCGTTTTCGTGACACCTCCTACCACCTGACCCGTTTAATACCAGGCCATAATGGCCAATGGCAGGAGGGCACAGGGGAGACAGAGGCTCCGATTCGGCCTTCCTCACTATGCACTCAAACAACGTGTTTATCTGTTGTCATATGGCAGAGGGGGAAGATTAATGTGCACTTTCATGATGTGTCACTGTGAGAGGTCCGGTGTTGGGTCTTTGGGGGGCAAATGGATGAGAGAATTTGGGTCAAGCAGAGTTCAGAGCAGCAGAATCAATGAGTTTAGGCCCAACATTTCTGCCGTCACTGCTAACCAATAAAAATACATTCATAGATGCAGAGGGACACAGAAAGATACATAAACGGGGGCAGGAGGAATCCTCAAGGGCTCACAGAACAGCAGAACACCCCTTCTACAGTGTTCTGCTCAAAGGATGGAACTGAATATTCTGAACTACCGTTCTCAAGCCATGTCAGCCATCACAGACATGAGATGGCATCTTTCAGATTGAGCTACGTTTAGCAAGCCAGCGTAACAAAGCAGACAGAATGCCATCATACAGGGATCACAAAGTCTGCGCAGTCGCAATCCAGACTCCGTCCACAAGAAAAGATCACAGAGCTGTAAAGCTAACCTCAACCACATGCATAATTACTTTTTTCATCTGCTCCCTTTTCTGGGATCCGAAAACCATTTCAAAGTTGGCAAGATGACTGTGGTGTATTTGTCCATGCCCAGGAACAACCCCTAGGACTGGCGTGGAGGACACAAGTCGGCAAAGGCATAGAGGTTGAAGTAACTACACCACACAGAGTTGGCTGGATAGGAGAACACTCCTATCCAGCCAACATGCTAGATTGACTATTACACAACAATATAGCTTTCCTACCCAATTGTTTACTGGCTGTCTCGTGCATTCTTCTGCTAGAGCAGTCGAGCTCAGTGGTAGCAGGAAAGAGTGCAGGGGTACTGGGCAGCCATCAAGATGTAAACCACGTGCACTAGACAGGAAGATGAATTCCAAGCTCACTAGGATCAAACGGAACTCACATTGTCAAGACTGCCACCAAACGGAACCTCTCTGCAATCAACCACGGCAAGAGCTTCGCTGCAGTGCCAAGTAAGGGATCGTTAAGTCAAGGAAGCACTTTGCTCATCCTTTTTTTCCAGGGAGCAAATGATGTGTCACATTTGTGAAGCCATACCATTTGTTTGAAAGTTTTGTGTGCTCTCCATTTACATGAAGGGGTTCACTGACCATGTCCAGTACGTGGTGTGGCTGTATTTGCATCAAAGTGTGCCATCACTGAAGAAAAGTACTGGAAGGATAACAATTTGTAGAAATAACTGAGTATGTTGCCTCGAGATACCTAGTATATATATGCAAGTGATGGTGAAAAAAGAAACAATCCCCAAGTAAAAAATAATAATCAAAGCTCCCATTCCGTGATAAATAAATGCAAGATTATTCTCCGTCAGAGAATTAATATAAACCCAGGCTCAGAAGACCCATGAAGATGAAGTGAAGGTGATTAATCGTCTTTGTCGACGCACCCCAGCACGCAACAACGAAATGTGTCCTCTGCTTTTAACCCATGCGACATCGTGAATATTTTCTAAGACACAATAAAAGAGGAACAGGCAGAGAAAATGTGTGAAGGCAGGAGTCCCTGAAGGACATGGGCAATGGTACTGCATTAGGGGATGGCAGAGGGAGTGAGGTCTCACGCGGAAGCTGCCGGACCTGGTCACAGCAGTGTGGTGAGGGTGTGCGTGGCGGGTAGGGGTGCTGGGGGGGCAGGGCAGGGCAGGGCAGGGCAGGCATCCCGACTCCGCTCCTCCTAATGAGCATGGCACTGGGGCTGGCCTGATCAGAGTCAGATGGGGAGCCCCCGGAGCAGGGAGCCCCCTGCCGACGCGCCGCCCGACACCCTTTGTTACCTCCAAGTGAGCTGAGACCGGCCCATGAACCATGTAACTAGGTAGTTTCCAGGTTAATGAAAAGCTGTAACTCTGGCCCCACTGTCTCTTTGGAAGTCTGCGGCCGCCTCCACCCCGGCTCCAACCCACTGGCCTCTTGCAGTGGTGATGAGGGCCACATTCTTTGCTCACTCCTCTAACAAGCATAACTGGAATAAGTCTGGGGGCTATACATATTGCGGGAGATATTATACAATAATATCCATCTATTGTCTATATACAAACTTACATAATATAGCATAGTATACATATGAACTCAGAAGAAACAAAAAACGTAAAAATGTGGGGAATGTGCCTAAAATTCCTATCAAAAAAAGATTTGAATATTTGAATATGGTTGCTATTATAAGTGGTTTTAAAAGGTGGAAGATGAGGTCGGGCTAGGAAGTGCAGCCAATAAGGAGCCCACAATATCTATAAACGTATAAAAAAACAAGAAACACACAGCATGAAAATGCAGCCAGCTGCTGGCATTTTCTTAATTTACCACAATGGAGAGCCACAGTGACCTTTCAACTAAAATTCCTTATTCTCCCTCACCCCCCCACCCCCCTCCCCCCAGAACTTTGTCTTTTTTTTCACTCTTTGATTCCAGTCAAGAAGTCAAACTCTAATTGAACAAACTAAATATCTTTATATATGTAGTTTGGTGCTCTTTGATTCTATGGCAGTTGAGTTGGGGGGGGGGGGTGTCACCTTACTCCCGTTGGCTGCCAATTTAGGCAGTACGCATTAAAGTCCTAATAAGAGCCAGTCCGCTGCGCCGCTATAGAGGTGTGCTTTTATTTGGCTCCTTCAGTGTCCAGCTCCAAGCCTTCTGCTAATAGATTTCAGCTTCCTTTCAGTCTTCCAATTAGGCCTAGACTGGGCATGTACTGTAAGTGTGTGTGTGTGTGTGTGTAGCATGAGTTACAGCAATGCATGTCCGTAGTTGCAGAGAGAGAGAGACACACACACACACATACTGGAAACAAACCCCAACATATTAATTTACACTTGACTAATAACGCAACCGCAGATTTCTATATGTGCCCCAAGAACAAGTTTTTAGGAAACACCCACCTCTGGGAGAGCAGTAAACACTCGACTGAGATATCAGCTTTATGTCATATCTACGTACATCCAAGCTCAGGCATCAACAACGCGGAATGACATGTTACATGTGACATGTTACACTTGTATAGCACCCACCATATGACGAGACACTTTGGGATTCCTGCTGGCGACCACCCCCCAGGCCGACCAAGACTCTAAAGACTTTGTCTTCTCACAAAGATATCAGGAGCACCACACGCCCTTTTCATGACCCCCATGCTCTCCCAATCCGTCTACTGACTTCATAGGAAGTCACCAGAGACATGAATGTTGCAGCCGTGGTGAGCAAATCTCTTGATGCGGTCGACATTCTTTCTGCAGACAGACACACTGCTGATGGCTAGCCCCAAGAGGTCATCAAAGGCCTGGATCATAGTTTTCTCATAGTTTCCTCAGGGACACTTGCAAGCCCAGACACTCAGCCTCTCAGAATCACACAGAATCCGTCTCTCGAGAGCCTAAGTCACAGCCTCCCTTGACTCCGCAAAGACCACAGCATCGTCGGCAAAGTCAAGCTCACTGAATCTTTCCTCACCAACAGATGTCCCCCAGCCACTGGACCCCACAACCCTGCCCAGCAACCACTCCATGCAAACACTGAACAGAGCAGGAATAAGAACACACCTCTGATGAGCCCAGGAATCAACTAGGAAGAACGCAGAGGTTCTGCCTCCACTCTGTACATCACTCACAGTACCTGTGTACCGGCCGACTATGACATCCAGCAGCTTTGGGGGGATCCCCCAATGAGAAAGCTCAGTGCCTGATGCGGTCAATGGTAGACTTCACAGGCATAAAACTGGACTGCTGCTGTTGTTGGTAGGCAAGAAAGTGATCACGTGTCCTAATGAGGATGACCCTAGCAAGTATTTTCCCCCTGTAGCTGTTGAAATCCCAGTCAATTGCCCTGGGATGACAAATCCCATTTTCCAGTCAGTTGGGATGATGCCTCTCTCCCAAATTGCAGCAAATATTGTGCAATGCCAGGAGGCCTTAGTGCCAGCATAGAGATATTCACCCCGGATACCACAGGTTGCTGCAGCCATCCCCACCTCCAGTGGGTTCACCACCTGTGCAATCTCAGTGAGCCTGGGTGGTTCACAGCTAGTTGAAGGATCAGCTTCAAGAACTGTGGACCCAGGGATGTCCAGCGTCTTAGCTGGAAGATCAGCTTTAAACAGCTGTTCGAAGTAGCCGGCCCAGTGGGTCACAACTGCAGTGTCATCCGTAAGGACCATTCCATCACCCACCCTGACTGTGACTCAGAGGTACAGATTGGCCACCAACCCCCAAATCTTTCCCTCCAAGTTGGAGGACCACTTAAAGGACCAGATGCACTTAAATGTCATACTGGTCTTTAGCTAGATGCAAGTAAACCAAGTGACACACTATATCAACTAAACATAAGCATTTTTATAGCCACTGAACCAGTGTGAAAGGGAGAACCGACTGGTGAACTTGACGTTACATACTATATGTATCGGTCCATAGTTTTTTGAGCGTATATCTATAAACAGCTTCTTCTTTGAGTTTGCATGTTCGGCACCCTACTGTACTTTAAGACAAAGACATTATGATCATTAATTTAAGAAAGCATTGGTGTGCCTCCTTGCATGTGCACATGCACAAGCTGGCACCCCTGTCAGCCACTGGCACTCATTTTGTGGGGAGCACTGGGTGTAGCGGTTCTGGAACTGAGTCTGAATCTCATACAGCGATTAACCCCCAACCCCAACCTACTGCGGCAGGTGAGTTTTGCATGGGTTTTGGTTCCCGATGCCGTCTCATATGATTACAATGTCTGACTTTAGGTCATTGGCAGTCTCATCTCAAAAACAACAAAAAAATGGCCCAAGAAGGTCCTGCCCTTCAATTGACAGTGCTATTTTGAGAAATTTCAGTCACAAATTTTAGCACTGCATTATTATTCACTCGTGAGAAGATTGTGGTCTTACCTAAAGACCCGAGACAGATGCTCACACCCTCCTGTTCAGCTCCCAATCTGAAGAACGAGCTGAACAGACTCAATCAACGTGATTACAGCCACAGTTTGGGGCCATGGATTTCCACTGAACTTTACCTTCAGTTTGAACAGAAGGTAAGTCGCCAAGTTGAAAAACACTCCTCACGATGCGAACGGCACTTTTACCTTTCAAGCAGTATTTTCATATTTTAATATTCATATCTGAAGCCATAACTATAAGACAAAACGGGGAGCATTATTATGTAATAAAGGATAATGTCAAAGTGACGACGACAGCTCCGTTTAGCATCGCGTGCGTCATCCATTTAGTGAAAACAGAAGAAAAACACTGCCTGTGACACATAAACACAGCCGTGTTTTAAGGGGTTGTTTTATCGCTCTTTTAGGGGCATTACAAAGAAAATAGAAAGTGCACTTTTAACCCCGACCTCGTACGAAGAGAGACGGCACACAGATTTCACCTGTAATAAACCCCATACTTTCTGCAGCGGCTCACAAATCTTGTTGCACGACTTTGGGGTATCTGATACCCACGGATGTCCCCCCCATTATCCTAAGGTTCACCTCCCCACCCCGCCAGCCCCACCAGCACCCTCCACCCCGATCCGGTGCTGCCTGCCCCTTCAAAGCACCACTGGCCCTCTTTAAAAGGCACGCCAAGAAGTTTATTTACCAAGAAACTACTGCTGTAAATGACAGACAAGCAGCGGAATTTATCGACAAAGGGGGGATTTATGGGGGGCGGGGGGGTGGGTCGCTCTGGAGTCAAGCCAAAGGTCTTGGCATGGCTCGCCAGAGACCGTAAAGCTTTAGTAGCGGCCCATGATCTGTTAACTGCAGATGAATGGGGTGGGGTGTAAAGGACTTAATCATTTTCCTCCCTGGCCTACTGCAATGCCCATGTAAAAGCCGCACAGAGGAATATGCGGAAAAAAACATAATCGTTCTCAGAAGCTATGATTTCAGCTTCAAGTTCCTTTAACAACCACAAGCTATGAAGAAAGGGTCGGAGTTAAATTAAATAACAAGGTCGAAAGAAATTGAATAATTTGCAAAACATAAAAAATGTATGGCCTAAACATAGAGGGGGAAAAATGGGTAAATGGTGCATTTCATTTTCCACAAAATGGTTCTGGTTTTTTCCTTTTTTTGGCATTCTGGTCTACCACGCGGCGCACAGAACAGGAAGGATTGCCGAAAAAGGGGTAAAAAAAAAAATGATTTGTTAAAGTTGCAGGGCTTAATGACAGGCACACCAGAAACATCCATAACCACTATGAATAACCGCTCGTGCCAGAGGTAGTTTCTGTCGGTGGAGACATATTCAGACACACCACCTTCTCTTTTTCTGGGTAATTTTAAAATTGATGCTGAAAAGCAGAAGCGTCTAGTTCCTGCAACACTCTGCAGGTCTGGCACTGGCCTTAGACCACACTTGCCAGGTTTGGACTTCCAAGTATAGCCTTGGAAAGAACCTGTAGGACTATGAAAAAGTACTTGGAGAGAATTTCTGCTCATACAGTTTTCCCTTGTTGTTTCCTCTTAGTTCTGTCTACAAAGCATAGTGAAACCTTTGCTGTATAAAAATACCGACTGATCTGTAGGACGTTCATCCTACAAGTTTCAATTTTGGACACACGCATTACATGCAGTGTTATGTGATTTAATGACTGAAGAACAATTAACCGGACAAAGTAAAAGCAGACGAGCCGGGGGTAGGATTGGCAGGGGTAGCGACAGGAGCAAACAAGCCGATTTATAGCCCAGAGCGCATAGGCCAGAGCTGCAATCCGCAGGAAAAACGTAATTTAACAGTACACAGTGTATTCAGCCACCATGTGGTCACTGTAACTCACGTCGACAACCTTTCCATGGCAATACTGATATTTGTAATAACATATTCATACTCATTCATCAATCCACCCACCTATACTGATTTGCAGGATGCTATAACATATTCATAATATTTCAGCATGAAGGATTTAACTTAATACATAGGGCCCATTAATTTAGTCACTTAGTAATTTACTGTAAATAGTTAAAGAAGAAAATCATCTGTATTCAATATGGTCACAAGATCATGCAATTATTAACATCCATCCATCCATTCATTTTCCTACCCACTTATCCTGTTCAGGGTCGCGGGGGGTCCGGAGCCTATCCCGGAAGC
>JAODKK010000025.1:10675025-10685500 GCA_026774405.1 Petrocephalus microphthalmus
AGGCCCCCCCCCCCCACACACACACACAGACACCCCCCCTTTCCCCCCAGGATTGTAATTATGATAATCCTGCCAGCACTGACGTACATCCCCCTTGCTAAATGCTTAGAGAAAGGAGCAGACAGGGCCGCAAAGCCGCACTTAGCAAAACACTAGCGGAGTTTCAGGAGCTGCTGATCAGATTGAGAGATCATACGTCTCAGCAGATGGTTTAACCAATAAAAGGAGATTTATAATAATGCCACCTCTCCTGGAAGCGCAGGGAGATGTGGGGAGCAGATGTAACCTGCTGAGACCAAACGCTATACGCATTCGGTTATTCCCGGCCTCTTCGACTTTCACGAATCACTGGATTTGATTTATCAGCTTCGTGGGTCCATTTCTCGACTTGAAAAGAGAATATCAAGCTTGTAAAAGTTCAGAATTTTTTTTAGCACGTTATTAATGGTTTTTTTTTAACGGTTTGCCTAAAAAACTGCTATTTGAAATTATTTGATTTTAATTTTGTATTTTATTTTGTATTTTCAGGTTCGTCAGCCTTAGCAGGACCCACTAAACAAGTGTTATAACAAGGTCGCATGAGGAATAGTTCGGCGGCGCTGGGCGGCGGCAGGACGCGCATGTCCGGGGATGTGCCGCGATCGCAGCCGGAGACCCGCGGTCCTCGGAACAGACAGCGCTGGCGCAGGCTTCCAAAATGAACATTACTTCAAACATGAGGTCATCGAAACATCTGTCTACAGCATGTCCGCCGGGAGTACAATCAAAGCCTCCTAAATATGTACAATTGTTTCTGGAAATAAATATTAGACCTAATTTGCCTCTGATTGTGGCAGTCTATCAGGGGTCTGAAAGGAAATGGTTATTTATAGCGGGAATCTCCACTGGTGAATTATCCTCATAAAGTTTCCCTCCGTTTTCCTTTATTTATTTTATCTTCTTATCGTCTTTATTTAACTTGGAGTATCTATTTATCGACACTGTCTAATCTTAAATTCACTGTTAAACAAATTAAAACCAAGAGAGTTTGTTTGTTTCAAATGACGATTTAACGGAATGAATTACAGAATGGATGCAATTTAATCTTGAAGGCCTGTTCATTATAGATTCACATGCATAATTACCTAATTACAATACATCATGTTAAAGACGACACATAATACATCAGATTAAGGGTTTATATTTATTACAGGGACATCACACTGTCTACATTAATAATAATTAATGATCAACCCTATATTTCCGAAATATGGGGATGTTGTAAAGACTACCACAATTAATTATACCATTAGTGTTTTCCAAATCAAAAAGAATCGGCATCCCTGAGAAACAATAAATATATCAGGGGCCACACACACTGGATAATTTACACTTCTCATAGTAATTGTGCGAACTGTCATTTAGCATCCAACAATTAAAGAATCTGAATCAGGTTTTAAACCATGCGTTAGCGATAGAAAAGAAAATATCAATCACATATTTAAGCTCCGAAGCAAGGTGCTCCACAGAAACATTTTAGCTAAAAATATTGCTCACTCGGGGATTTACGTAAAAGTTTGGAAAGGAGAGGCTAAAGGTTCCTGAAACCAAAAACAGCAAATCCAGTGTAGGGTCTATCTCGTTAATAGTTAGTGTTCCAACTACACCTACACACTGTGGTCCCATTATTAACGAACAAAAAGCATATTTTAGTGTAAAGATTGCTGGGTTCCGTGCACGAGTCTATCAGCAGCCAAAAACCTTTACCACTTGCCAGCACTCATAACTTACAAAAACTTAAAAATACTAATAATCGCTTCTCTTGGTGTGCAGAACGCACTATTGGGAGCTAAATTTTACAAATGTAAACCTTTCCTCAGTTAAGGCCTTCCAGTAAGAACGGCTAAAGCTTTTTTATTAATAAAGCGTAAATAGAACGATGCTTCCCTCTAGGGGAACAAAACCGAATAGCAGGTATTTTTATCCGACTGCCCGAAGTCACGTTTGTTCTCGGATAAATTTTAAATCCACTTCTTAGACAAATTTTCAAAATGTTCAAAAAGATGTGTAAGAATGCATTAAAATACATCACCGTCCTTACTTTTTCATTCTCATTTCCAGTTATCATAATTAAGTTATGATGATGTTAGAATTTTCAGAATTAAACACGTCTTTTTCACGTGATTTAAATGGACAACATCAAGGATATAGGGTGGTGTTACCACAGATACCAAAATCAAAACATACAAAAAAAAAAAAAAAACTGAGCTGGTGCATTGCAGCTGAAGCCAACATGGGCTGAGACATAGGAAGACATAGGACTTAGGAAGATTTCAATTTAAAGGATTTGTACTCCCATGACGAAACACTACATAAACTCTAAATAAACAAACAACTTGTATAAGAAAAGAGATCATGAAAATCAATGACAGCTACAGTCGTAAGGCTTACAATTTATACAGCTTTGTTTTCATGCTTTGAGGGTTACATATTCTGTTTTACACTGTGGTTGGCCAGATTACAGTATTAGAGGACGTGATATCCATGTTAGTCAAATATTTATACATTTTTCAAATGAAGGTCAAGAAAAACTAACATAATTAAAACTGGTGTCTGTCTGTGATTTTAAGACTAAATTAATCCAACCAGTTGATGTTGCGCACAGCTGCAACCAAGCAAGTGTCACTGGAGAAATCACAAGTTCTGTTTTATATAGTTTTATTCTCTTGATTCCTTTGTTTATCTTTGGCCTTGATGAGTCAAAGACTATAACTTCTAAAGCATTCGAGGAATATTCATAAAATGTATCAATTTTACTCTACAGACTGTGCCTGGGAGTCTGGAATTAATTTTCCAATAGTGTATACAGTACAAATAGTATACAAAGTCTAAAAAACCTTAACCAAAGTAAAGCAGCACTTCAGAGCTTTATAAATCACGGCACTGCCTGCCTTTGTAGGGTTAATCAGAGGGGTAAAAACATCAAAAACTGGATGAACACATTTATCCCAGCAAATTACAAAACTTGGTTTTCGGAATGTGAGTTAAACGTGCACAGGCCCTCCTGCCTTCCCAAGCTATGATGCCTCTGGAATTACTCAATCAGATACACAAAAATACCTGAGAACTTCATATAGAATAATATACTGTACGTACAATTAACTCAGCATTATTGTATTAATATTGTATTAATATTGTATTAAACATCATATAATTTGTATGCAATTATATGTGCATATATAATTAATAAATAGTTAAAAAATATGTATTACGTTATATATTTATAACATATATTGCATGTAAATTAACATATATCACTGTATAGATTAAATAGAATCTAACTGCTGGGAGCTTAAACGTCTAAATGCATCAGAGCAGGAAAAAGCTCCATTATGTTGTACAGATGTAGCATTGAATTGAATTGAATTGAAGCCACTGCAGCATTCTGAATCCCAAAAATTCCATGGCTCTAATTCGCGCCATTCCAGGTCTGGAGTAACATTTCCTTCACCAGACTTATAAGTCACTCAGGTAACAAGCAATTCCACGGCTTTCTGCTTTATGGTACATGCTGAGATTTTACGCTGGCTGTATGGGTTGAATTTACATCGCAGTGAATGTGTTTTTGTGGCGAAATTTCGGAGGAGCAATTGGACAGTTCAGTCATCTATTTTTGAATAAGCACTTACTCAATGCAGCATTTATTCCAACAAACACACAGTTCAGAACACCAATAAAAACACACACGCCTGTACACAAACAGGACGGTGTAGTTACTGTACCAGTTCCTCTAAACAGCCTGTCTCTAGTCTGTGGGAAGACTAGAAGAGTACTGGCAGCGAAGAAATCAATACACGTAAGGATATTTAATATTATCAAAGAAAAGAACAAAGAAGGGAACTGACAATAAGTCTGAAATAATCGTCGATATAGGAGTATTCAACTATTTGGTTAGGTGAAATTCAAGAACGCAAAATTACCCGAAAAGTAATTTTCCTAAATGTCCCTCAGTTTGCTATAGAAGGAACATATACAATAATTTTCATCATATTACCCAGTGAGGATCATTGTCATCATTTTCGTGACATTAAGGATTACTGGGAAACTGAGAGGAACCAAAGACGTGCAGAGTTACAGTAGGGAGGCGCTGAGATTAGCACATAAATGTTTCTGCTGACAGCAGGCATTAGGGATTCAGACTTCAGGCAGTGCCTGACAGTAAAATACTGCCAAAGTTTGACTTAAATACTTTATACCCACAATGAAACAGTAATGTCTTTTCAACATTCTCATGATACAATTTCTTTTGGGCTGGCAAATGTCATAGACAAAAACTGCCGAAATTAAACAGTTCTTCTCATGACTTATACATTAATCTCTGTGAGTTTCTTTGCTGAATTAGTGAAAAGTAAAGATTATAACTGTAATGTAAGGAAGAAATAGTAAACTTCGAGAAATCTTAATTAGTCAGCAATGTCTGGAACGCTTCCACAAGTGTGTATGAAAAGGTGAAGAGACGGAAACCAAAAACCTGTTTTCATACAGCAAATTTGTTGTGGTTATGCAACAGAATTGTACATGCAAAAATGTTACATGTTGTGTACATGTCATGCATTACTCTGACATGTACCCAAGACAGGAGATTAAGCAATCACAGTCATCCCAACAGCCAAGCCTTAAACTGGAAGCAATAAACTGTGGAGATGTTGCTCCTCCGTAGAGACTGGTAGAAAAAAAAAACAGTAAACGCAAAAAGCTACATTTCTTTCAGACTCAGTCTTCTAATGACTGAATGGGTATGTATTAATTTGTAATGCATATACAGAAACCATTCTATAAGAACTCTTCTACAATAATAGCTATAGGTGAAATTCATTGTGTTTATACCATGATTACGTTCTGTTTCACTTAACTTTCTCTTTCAGAACACCTACATTTTTTAATCATTGCAGCTTAATGATAAACTGCCAGCTTTCAACAAATGCAGTCACATAATTTGAGCATAATGGAGACCAATGAGGCAAAAACCAATATTAGTATTATATATGAATTAGTAGACTCCTGTTTTCAGTCTCCCTTCGTCAGTCTTGTAAGTCAGTCTTGTCTTTTAGTTTTGGTGTGGTTTAACTAACATAGGAAAAATTAGCCCACGTTTGCATACTGAACACAATTTCTATGTATTAGAAAGGCAAAATTTCAATTCTGGAACATGAGGCTCCTAATTTCATTCATGACAACATATCTGAATATATTTTTAGAATAAAATACATCCCATAACTGCCTATGCAATACAGGGTTGTGGGGCTCTTGAAATATTTCCCAGAAAGGACTAGACACAAGGTAAGGGTTCACCCTGGGCTAGATGCCAGTCCATTACAGAGCACATGCACGCTATGGGCAGCAGAGTGACACCAGTCCTGACCATAACTCTGTGGACTGTGTGTGGAAACTATATTACCTAGAGCAAACCCACACAAACAGGAGGAGAAGACGTTAACCCCACACAGTGCTGGAGTCGGGAAAAAAGCAAAAACATAATTTTAAATAGATGAGGTGACAATACTACCTAATAGTCTACCATACCACCTGTCAGAAAAATATTTCACCATAATAAACTCCTGTTGTGTATTAATTTGAAATGTGTGACCACTTTGATTAAATGCATTATCAAAGAATCAATGCTTTATGAGTTATTATACACTAAAAACACATTACAGAGTCAAGTAAAATCTCTCAAGCACATATAAGGCCAGTGGCAGTGGATTTTATTATACGGCTTGTGATTTTTCTGTCATTATATCCAATCAGTGTTTTGATTTACACTGTTAATGTCTCATGTTGATTCAATAAGATATAACTGTTAATGATAAGCACTAGCACATGTAGCTAGATGATGAGAGCAGAGCAGAGCCCATCAGCAGCAGTGTCCTGCTTCATGGAGTTCTCAGTATTCCATAAAACTGGCTCCCTATACGCCAGGCTGTTGTGCGCGGTCAGTTTGCCAGCGCCGGCTTGCCTGTTTTGGTGCACACTTCAACTTCATTCATATCTCAGTTGTGGAGTATGAGTTTTTGTTCAGCGGGGCCTTTTGCTATTATTAGCTTAGACGTCATTATTAATGAGACATTTTAACTGCCTGGTTACTTCAGCATAAGGCAAAACTTTGGAGAATCTCAGCTCATTTAAAATTACTAAGGTCTCCCTGGCAGTCGCGCATACGAAACTGAACATATCCAGGCCGGCCCGGCCTCCTATTAGATGGCTTAACCATGCTTGGAAGCTAATAACTGCTTGCCTCGTGGATTATCTGCCTAATTTATTTGTCAGTTTCAATATTATTGGAGGGATCCAAGTTATTACAGCATTGGAATTTTGGTCAAGCTTCTGTATTCTATATCCTTTTAATTTTTACTCAGAAAGTGTCTATTAAATATAAATATTTTGTGAAACAAAAAGTGAATAAAAAAACTAAACGCTCTAAATCAAAAAAGGTGTTAATTTCCTCGAAAACGTTTTTTTTAAATAAGACTATAATAATAATAATAAAAAAATAATAATAACCATCATCATCATCATGCTACTATAATAAACGCCTATTTTAAAAGCAAAATCAAACGGCAATGTTTCTAAAAAAAAAAAAGAAAACCTCCATTGCATTCCATTTTGAATGTAGGTAATTACTTTCTGCTGAAGATCTTGTTTTTCATGTTTTCCTTTGAAAGGAGAAACTCTATGAGCAGGAATAATAACAGGGTAGGGCAGTGCGTGTAATTAACATTCCTAAAGCATTGGAAAAAATTCTTGTTCTATCAAATAACAAGATGTATAATCGATCAACCGATCATACACATAGGTTTAACACACAGCAAAGACAACCGAGCGCATATTTTATGACGTTCCCCCAGGAACTGCATTGCGTGCGGAACTATCTCAGAGGTGCGCATGTTTTGCCGAGACTGAAATTCTGCAGGAAACATCCGGTTTGGAGCCGCTCCTCGACGCCTTGTACCGTAATGTATTCTTAAAGACACATGTACACCTTCATTGTTTGTGCATTCGAAATCCAGTGCAATTACTGGCGAAATCACATTAATTATGTTTAAAATTGTACATGGACTAATTAAATTTTGCCCAAATGCAGAACAGAAATGCAAATAAAACTGATCATGTTCTAGCTTATTTTTTTAAACTTACTTACCAGCTGATCCACCGGCAATGATCTGGTGTGACGCCTCTCGTAGCAAACTTTGTTTTTGATGCGGCATTTTATTCGTATTTCAGACACTACAAAACAAGAGGTGTAATCATGAGGAGGCCGAGGCCACAAAACAACTTCACAATCGGTAGTTCTGAAAAAAGAAATATCAAATTGCATGTAATGCGACAGCTGCTTAATAGAATTGCCGCTAGTGGCCGAAATCTCCAGTTTTATGGATACTGTTAATTGAAGTTACATTTGATCCATGTTGAAGTGGAGTACCATATATTTAAATCCCGTTTTGTGGCAACGGGTATTTACCTCCACGTTTTTTCCCGTCTATTCTAGGCGTATCTGTTTGTTTCGGCTGCAACTGTAATCACTTGGAAACGGGGCAGACTGTTAGGTGGCGGAACATTTTTTTTGCAGCCCGGCCAGTGATAATATAGCGGTCGGTGCTGCAGCCGCGTCTTCCCAGCGGGAGGATTGCATCATCTGCGAGCCCCCGCTAGATAGGTGCGCTTGCAGATGTCATGGTCGCTACCAGCAGTGTGAAAGTGTTACTTCGAGACTCTATAGACGGCTTATTAAAAACCGAACTTTCCTGCTTAAAAGCACCGGCTGGATCTGCTGCGCCCAGTCAATGTCTTATCGTGTCCGATAAAGTCTCCGCAGAGAATGTTCATATTTGTCCAAAGCAGACTTAAGATCTTATCTTTTTTAATGGCTTTTACTCGAGTTTCATTTATTTGCTTGAAAATTCTATTTACTTATTTATAAATATTTATATATAATTTGACTGGCATATGGGCGAGGGCGTTGGAGGGGCGATCGTGTTTTTATTATATAAAGCACTTTGTGTTACATTGTGTTTGTATGATAAGTGCCACATAAATAAAGTCTGACTATTTGGATCTGATTTTTGTTGTGATGCTGTCGGTAAAGCAGTAATGCAAGCTGTACTCAATCACTAAGAGTAAAATACAGCACCAAATATAAAAGTATGCTACTGTAGTCTTTACATTTTTAATTTTGGTTAGACCATGTTTAAATGTAATGTTGAGATGTTTTGATTAACAATCTGTGATAGAAACCCTAACAGCGCAACCGCAATCTGGCGTTTATATTCATTCGTCTGTTATGGGTTACGATACTTTAAATTGTCTTACCTAACATATTACCTTTTCTGGCGAGTCACACCGCAAACTCACATTACTTTAAGCTCAGAGGAGCCGAACACGTATAGTTCTAAAAATCCATATGAACTTCGCTAAAATAACAAATTCACAGATGTTGACAGATGTTGGCCTTAATCTCCAGAATTATCCAGATATGAGCAGCGCAATCTGGAATAACCGGATTTGACCGGATTGCAGAAATCACGCCCAACAGAGAGTCACCAGTAGAGTCACCAGTAGAGGCCCCGTGGGGATGAAGGGGAGCCAGTCACTGTACACACTGTACACACTCACTCACTGGAAGCCACTGCCCTGCCCTGGGCACATGCATGCTCCCTGGAAGTTGTTAAATGTGATTTTCATTTGAAAGGAATTTATAAAATAAGTCATTGAATGTCAGGGAGGAATTCTGCGACGGTTTTGTTGGGTTTGACTAATTGTGATATATAATAATTGTAATGTGAACAAGAGGGAAATCCTATTAACTTTTCACATGATGTTCTTACAAATGAATGGTGTGTGAGTGTGCCATGCCATGGGCTGGCTCCCCTTCCTGTGTTGTTCCCTACCGACCTCTGGGATAGGCTTCAGACCTCCAGTGACCCAGAACAGGACAAGCGTTATGGAAAATGGATGGATGGATCATTCTCTTTCATGTTGATCAGTAATTAATACAATGCTCAAAAACACAAAAAAATCCACTAGAATACAGCAAATAACTTGCAGTAAACCAGATAGACCATGTCAGAGAGCAGACTGAGCTCCTTCAGGTTTCATCGACTACTCTAAAACAGAAAGGTTCCTGTGCTTGGCCAAATAGTTCAGTTTTTCTTGTAATTTGACTGGTTTGTTTCCTTGAATGAAAGACTCACCCAGCTGTTTCATATTAACATTAGTGTCATATGCATGATTATAGGAGACTGACCAATCAGCATACAGCAGGAACTCGGTGCTTAAGCAAAATCCAGGTCCCGTTGATTGAAATGGTAGTTTACAAATCCTGTCCTAGTTCAAAGTGTCTGGGATGACATGGAATATCTGGTCACCCTAATTATGGTAGCATATAGTACTAAAATTGAAATGAATCTTACTGTAAAAAACAGTTTGATGCTGTATTCATACAGAAGACAAATGTACTATACGTTGGTTTAATTGTCTCACTTAACCATGTTGGAATTATAGTATATTGTAGGTACTAGTTCTGTATAAAATAAAATGTGCTTTTCCCCCTAATCATTAGACTGCCTAACAGATCTCTGTAAGCAAGTTTGAATCTACTAAATTAATTATACATCTAAAGATATGTTTGTCATCTTTAATGAGACAGGCTTATTGATGACACACTTTAAATGGCACGATGCATGCTTACCCTTCCTTATGGTACAATTAACAGCAAAATAATGTTTCCACATTTCCGTCTTTCTAAAACCTAAGAGCATTTTGATTTACAGTGGGTTACTGTAAAACTGCAGCACTGCATTTTACTATTTTGTAAATTTTTTAAAGTTGGTTTTAATTATATATGGTTATTTTTTGTGGCGGTGCAATGGTTAACATTGTTGCCTCACACCTCTGGGACTGATGTTGAAGTCTCTGCCCTGCCTTCATCTGTGTGAGGTCTGCATGTTCCTCCCATGTCATTGTGGGGTTTCCTCTAAAGGTGTGAATGGCATGGGTGTAGATTTGGGCATGGACAGTAGGGACACGTCCCTACCAGTATTGTGGGAGCACTGTGTGTGTTTATGGAGGAGGGGGTTTGGAGCTAATTTGGTCCCTACCAATGATGAGATCAGACCTACGCCCTTGGTGAATGATGCGTGCCCTGCACAGTGTTAATCCATGCCTTGTACCTGTAGTTTCCAGTATAGGCTGTGAATAATGAAACTTATTGGAAAAAGCAATGCTTCAGCTTAATTTTATGTAAATTATAATTTAAATACATTGACCCAAATGTATCATCCACTTTTCTCATTTACAATGTATCAGTTACAAATATTACATATCTGTTATATTAAATAAAATATATGAAAAAGATTTATGTTCAAAAGGAAGTCAATGGACATAAATTGATTAAATGATGCATTACTTAAAGAGGACAAAATACCTTAAGAACAGAAGTC
>JAODKK010000025.1:11018804-11036048 GCA_026774405.1 Petrocephalus microphthalmus
GAGGGGGGGGGAGCATGATATGGCCCCTGGAAGAAGCTAATTTGTTGACAAAGGGTGCCCCATTCCTCTTTACCAGGGAAGGACCACGTGTGCCGCTTCGTGGGCTGTGGCCGGAACGACCGCTTCAACTACGTGGTGATGGAGCTGCAGGTATGGGGCGCCGGCCCACCTCTGTCCTTGTACCCGCCGCGCGCAGCCGAGTCCCTGGTCTAAGCAAGCTGCCGTCCGTAGGGCCGGAACCTGGCGGACCTGCGGCGTAGCATGGCCCGCGGCACCTTCACGGTCAGCACCACGCTGCGTCTGGGCCGCCAGATCCTGGAGGCCATCGAGAGCATCCACTCGGTTGGCTTTCTGCACCGGGACATCAAACCGGTGAGAGATGGGCCGCGAGGATGAAGCGGGGGGTGGACAGGCAGGATCGCGGCTCTGGTGCATTCATCTGTTGCTCTCCTACCCCCCCAGTCCAACTTCGCCATGGGCCGGTTCCCCAGCACATGCCGGACCTGCTACATGCTGGACTTTGGCCTGGCACGCCAGTTCACCAACTCTTGTCAAGAAGTCCGGCCGGTCAGTGTCCCAGCTTCTGCTTCTGCTTTTCAGTGTTTCTCAGTCCAGTCCTCCGGGACCCCCAGACAGTCCATGTTTTGCTCCCTACCAGGTGCTGCAGTGAAGTAAAATGTGGACTGTCTGGGGTCCCTGCGGACCGGGTTGAGAGACACTTTGTTGTGTATGTACAGCTGTTACTGGGGGGGCGGTGTGTGGGTCAGTGGGTTAAGACACTGTGCCGGGTTCAAATCCCATAGTCAACAGAGTGTTTTCACTGCTGGGCTCTTGAGCAAGATGCTTACTCACCAAATGCTTCACGTATTGCATGACCCTACTTTCAACTCCATGTTTGGATAAAGTCTCCTGCTAAATAAATAATTGTAACTGTAGTTGTACTTGTCGTCTTCTTTGCTAATCTGGTCTGTATTTTGCTCTCTCGTAGCCTCGCCCCGTGGCTGGGTTCCGGGGAACCGTACGCTACGCATCCATCAACGCTCACCAGAACAAGGTGCGCCCACGCACTCACCCCCCTTCCTTGCTCCTGCTTCCAAGCTGCTCCTTCGGAAACTAATTTTTCAGCTATTTCCACCTACTCTGTGCTGACATGTACCTGGGGGGGTGGGGGTGGGGCTTATCTCTCCAGGAAATGGGTCGGCATGACGATCTCTGGTCCCTCTTCTACATGTTAGTAGAGTTCATGGTGGGCCAACTGCCATGGAGGAAAATCAAGGACAAGGTAAGTTCTCAGGACATGTCAGATAATGACTGTGGCTATCTTGAGAAGTCAATTAAGGTGACTCCTGTGTATGTGGGTGCTAATACCTGATTCTTTTATTCCCCCAGGAGCAAGTTGGCAAGCACAAAGAGACCTACGACCATCGGCTCATGCTCAAATATCTGCCTACAGAGTTCAGCGTCTTCCTGGACCATATCTGTAGCCTAGACTACCATACTAAACCCGACTATCAGGTACAAGTTTTTGTTGATGCTTAGATCCCATTATCATTTTTCTGTTGCAACCCCCTATGAACAATTTCAAGTTTTTGGTCATCAAAAATAGTTTCAGCGCCACTGATGTTGCGTGTTACAGTGTTGTATTTGTGAATGGGTCTGGTACTCTTGTAACCGACTGTGACTGGTATGTTGCAGCTATTGATGTCGGTGTTTGAGGACAGCATGAAGACCTACAATGTGGTGGAGAACGACCCGTATGACTGGGAGAGGAGCACATCGGATGGAATCTTGACTATTAACACCATGGCAACCACACCTCAGTACCACACCCGGCTTACGCCAGCACACTTGGGGTATGATGTCATCAGGACCACAGTCTCAAAATGGCCTTGGGGCTTCTTCCTGCTCTGCCAAGCTTATCAAAAGATTGATTAAAATGTATCAACAAATCACATCATAACTCCTTGGGCATATTTATCAAAACTGAAAATAAATTATATTTTATCACCCCATGATTGTACCAGCATGCAAATGATCATAAATGTACTATACCTATGTTGTCTGTTAGGCCCAGTGGATCCTTTATTTGAGAGATTATACAGAAGCAATTATTCCACATCAGATTAGCTTGTCTGCAACAGTGAAACCAAGAATTAGAACCCAGACTTAGCCCCTAACCATTATGTGACCTGCAGAATTTTGACCTTGCAGTAATGGTATGCATCCTTTGTCCCTGTGCAGGATGGCTAATGCGTCCTTAGTCCCAGGAGACCTCCAGAGGGAGAACACGGACGAGGTGCTGCAGGATGAACAGCTAAGCGACGGGGACAACTGTCCCCCTGACAGGCAGGGGGGCTTGCCAGGGCTGCCCCTGTGCCCCCAGGAGACTGACGTTTGGGAGGAACGGGACCGAAACCGCAACCGGATCCGCCCCGTCGTCTGGAAGGTACAGCAGCCTCTCGCCCGTGACCCAGAGGAATATAGCAGCTTGACAGTAGCTTTTGCATCAGCAACATTCCCTTGTCACTTTGGGACCTGGCATGCTGATGTGACGGATGCAAATATGGGTAGCATGATTAGCAAAAGCTTTCTTTTTGGAACATGCCATCTCCTTCCTATCTTCCTATTGTTGCCACTGTTTAACCCAGAGATTCCCAAGCTGGGGGGATGTGAATTTACCCTGGGGAGGGTATCCCTTCTGCTGAATCTCATTGACGAAAACAATGACTAAAATTGACAAAAATGAGAGAATTCTGAAATCGAAATATATGATGCCAAAGTCTTGGGCAAGCTGTGCTGACACCTTTCATTTACAAATAAAAACGACATGAAAGATCTTCTTAGCTGCAAACGAGGGAGCTGGCACCGATCTGAGCTGTGACCCCCCCTCCTTTGCCTTCCCCCCCTTAGGCAGCAACAGAGGAGGAGCACAGCCAGGACCAGGGCAATCAGAGCCCATACGCGGGGCCCAGCTTGGGCTCTCCCGTGCGGGTGCGGTCCGAGGTGATGCCCTCAGACCTGGACGCGCCGCTGCTTAGGAAACTGCGTAACATCCACAGCTTCGAGCTGGAGAGGATGCTGACCCTGGAGTCCAAACCCAGCACAGATCGCTTCCTGGAGACATGGTGAGGCCCATTCAGCAGCCCGTTCTGTTACTTCTGACATGTTGAATATTAATAATGAATGATTTTTTGGTCAGTAGGTATAAACAGAATTGCTTTTTGTCTTGCTTTGTTACTTAGCAGATTCAGCTCACAGTTACCCACATTTGTCCTTAATACCACTAAGAATTACTCCTAAATAATTTCAGAGGTCACAATAAGAGGGCCTTAGGACTCAGACGTCACCTAAGCGGAATATTAAAAGCCTGCATTCCTAACCCTCACCACATTATCTGCTGCACTGCCAATGCTTGAGTGGGTTCAGAAAAAAAAAAACGCAATGTTTAATTTGTTAATAATTACAAAAACCATCCTTATTTTGAATCTAAATGTTTCTAAGAAATGCACCCTTAGGATGATCTGAATATAGTAATGTAATTCATAAATATTAAGTGTCTTAGCCCTGATTTATTAATATGAGATCTATTATTAATGTCAAAAAGGAATTCTTCATGGTAGAAGTTGCTTAACAGAAGGCCGTTGTCTGAACAAGCTGTATTACCATGTGCTTCATTATTTTTAAAGAGATTATTTTTTATGTTTGGCAGTGTTGTTTTCAGCTGTGGTGTGGGTGTTGGAAAATCTGAATTTCACCTGCTCAGGGCCTTTAACCGCTACATAAATCGGTACTCAAGCATTTATGACTAAGTAATTCACCATGTGCAGTGAGGTACAACAATGCATAGGGCAGCATTTCTCTACGTTGACCATGGCGCTGGCTTTACGTTCCGCCTTCCTGTCTCTGCTTCTTCACCCGGCCAGTTTAGGGAAGCTGCAGGATAAAGATGCCCAGGCTGGCTTGGGTCTGCCCGTTCCCGGCAGGTGCGGTGAACACGTGTGGCACTACGACGAGGCCTTCGTGTCGGGGGCCGGCTCCCCGAAGCCCAGGTCCCTGGGCACCCCAGAGCAGGGGGAGGGAGCAGCCAGCAGTGGCTTTGTGGCCGTGAATCTGAGCTCGGGCCAGCAGGACGTGGACTCCCGAGAGTGGGTGGTGATCGAGCGTGGACGGGACCTCCAGGATTTTGGAGCCAGTGGGACCAGCCACCCCAATGGAGTCAGGGTCTCCAGCAGCCCCTCAGAGGACGAGCCAGAAGTATTACAGCCAGGCAAAGACACATCTAGTGGGGGCAGGGGTAGCACTGGCTCTGCCCCGGTACCCCTAACAACCTCCAGAGGAGGACCCAAGGTGGAAAGGCTGGAACTGAGCATGGTACCGCCAGGGAACCTGCCTGCAGTGACCCCCACTAGCCCAGCTGAGGCCATGGCTGAAGGCGCTCTCACACAGGTAAGGGCCAGCTCTGTGCTCAGAGCTGTGAGAATTGGTGGTCCTGGTCTGATTTTTGTGGAGAGATCTGTTAGGTTCACAATAGAGTGGATTCTGGTTACAAATATGCTTCTTTATGTGTAGCTGCTTATACATTCCAAGCAGTATAGCTAATACAGAACAAGTCTGGTCATTATTGTTTGTTAAAAGTCATAATATCTTTAGGTGTTTTGGGGCTATCTGGACACAGCAGCTATTTATTTATATCTGTATTATTTGGACAGCCTTTGAATTGAGAGTGTTGGTGAAGGTCTCAGTGCTAGAAAATGTGATGTCTTTGCTGGCCAAGGTCTCCAGTTCCAGAATATCCAGTTAGGTTGGGTTATCGGACTCTGGGGTAGATTTTTCATAAATCTGGGGCATCTGTGGTATTTAAGTACAGTATGTGACTAAACTCAGCTGTGCTGCTGTGGTGGAATGGTGCTATTGTTGGATATTGTTGCCAATGGGTCCCTAAACTGAGTCTTTTTTTTAAACGTCTTGTTACGCTTTTTGCTTTATTACTTTATGCTTTGCTGCAATCTCTCAGCTTTTGCTTATACCACCGACTTTAAAAGGCATTTTTCATGCTCTTAGGACTCATTGCAAACCCCTTATGAAATCCAGCTCTTTTTCTATTTTAAAATTCACCAGATACCCTAAAAACAACACATTTTGTGCTAAAAAAAAGGTCATTCTCCATATTCACATATTCTGAATGTATTTACATATTGCATATGTATGTTTTACAGTATATGTTTATATTAACACAGAGGTATAATAATAGTAATATGTCATGTTTACATTAGTAAAAGCAGACATGCTTCACAGTAACTGAAAATACCGATAGGTTTCTCTGATTCAGATCTGTCTGAGAAGTAGGGACAGTTGCATACTCTAGTCCGATGTATGAAAAATGCCTTTGATTCAGCTGTTATTGCTGACAGAGCTGCTGAATTTCTTTACTTAGCACTGCTTGAACATTCACTTTTCAACAAACCATCACCTTGCTTCTATTGCGGCGTTCTCAAAATCAAGCCCTTTGCGACGACCAGTTTCTAGGATCTCCTCAGCTTGCTTGCCCAGCTGTTACAGCTGTGTCGAGGATAATGTCTCTGCCTCTCTAAGACACCCTGAAACTTGCTTCCATGCACCAGTATATTAACAATTTTAAGCAATAAATGAAACGCTTCAGACAATTCAAGGTTTTATATACTAGTTTAGGTGATATCATATTAATCCTATATTAAACAGAAACTGAATAAAAAAAATATTAGATGCTTCATATGCTTGTGGATACAGTCCTAGCTGAACTTGAGATGCTGAAGGCCTAGCATAGGTCGGCACAGAGCTCTAAAACGTTCCATGCTGTTCCTTGAGGGTGCGACGAGGAGATGAAAGGTGACTCCATCCTTGTCAGGGACCTGCAGCTGCTACGCGATGCCCGAATAGTCACGTGGCGCTCGGCTCTGGCTAAAAAAACTACGAATCCCAGTGCAGTCCCTAACTGGTGTGCACCTCCTGTAGCTTAATTTGGGAGGATGGGGCCAGCGTAGTGTTGTGCACCACATCCTGCACACGGCTGCTTTCCCGAGGCCCCGCCCACTTGCCCGAGGCCCCACCCACTTCCGGTCACCCCACCCAGAGCCTAAATGTCTGCTGCTATCTTCCCGCTGCTTCTCCCCCCCGCCGCAGCTCCCCACCTCTCCCCGGTCCCTCCCCGAGGAGCTGGCCGCCCGGACCTCCAGCCCCCTGCTCCTCCGCTCCCCGAGCCCACACACCCTGCTGGGCACCCTGTCGGACCCCCTGCAGCAGCGCGCCGGCGGCCTGCGGCGCAGCCACTCGGCCGAGCAGCAGCCCTCCCCCCCCGGCCGCAGGAGGCTGCCCACCTTACCGGCGGCGGTGGGCAGCGCCAAGCTCCCCTCTGTCATTCGCATCACTCGGGCTCAGCTGCAGCAGGTGAACGCCCTCCCACCCCTCTCCTGTTTTCTCTCCCCCTTCCCCGTCATTGGCTCCATTTCTTCATTTCGCTGTGCTTTTGGACCTCTGCAGGAGACATGTGAGCCTCTTTGACATGCTGAGCAGGCTTGTGGTGGATGGGTGCACGGGGGCCCCCACGCACATGCCTGTGTGTGATATGTGCCGTCATGGTTACGGAATCATGGTGACTCCTCTCATGTGCCGACGGCCTCCCGGCTCCCCTTCTGTCTCTGCACTCTGTTTCTTCTTCGCTGTGGTTTTTCTGCCTGGTTGAGATTCGACTCATTAGTCTGTCCTTTTATGTTCGCTGTATATTCCATATCTATTGGGAGTTTCCTTAGTTACTTAAAACTCCATGGGTATATATGTGATGGGTATGTATTCCTCACTGTGGTTTCGTAAACGGTGTTCAAGGTGACTTCATAATGCGAGTGAGCTGTGTGGATCCTTTGGTTGTAGCTCGCGACGGCTTCTCCCGTGAATGCTGTGCCTCAGCGTTTGAGTATCTTCTGCGTGACCTTCTCCGTGTTCTTCAGTGGTCCCCGGGCCCAGGAGCGCTGAGGGGCCCCTTGTCTCCCGGACCCCTTACCGGAATCGCTGACTGCGGATGTGACCATTTCTGCCTGTTTCTCACTCTCCTTCCTCCGCTGTCACTGCAGCTTACGGCGCCACGTCCCTCTGCGCTATCCTCCCAGTCTGCCTCCGACAGTGTGCCACAGTGCCTCCTGCTGGATAAACGAGACACTGCTCCCCAGCACCTAGACAGCACAGCTGACCTGCACTCCCCCTTGGAGCATCCCCCCACCCAGCCGGGGAGCCCCAGCGACCCCCTGGGAGACAGACTGGTGAATGGAGACGCCTTCCAGAAGGCGGGCAGCCCTGTGCCGAGCCTGGCCTCCTCCCCACGCTCGACTCGCTCCCCGCGCTCTCCCAGATCCCCACAGTCGCCACGCAGCCCCATCTTTGCCAACGGCCATCTGTCGCCCCCTGTGGTGACGCCAGGCGAAGGCGCCGGTCCCTTTCCAGAGCTGAAGGACCCTGAGAGTGACTCTGGCTACCCTGACCGCTCCACGGAGCCCAATCCACAAACGCTGGAGGAGGTGGACCGAGCTGGAGCGGAAAACACCGGGCAGAACCTCTCTCCCCTGCCACTGACGGCGCGCAGAGAGCCGGCCCGTCGGCTGAGTCGCATTCCCATCCTGGAGCCTGGAAGTCTCCTGGACTCCCCTCCCCCTGGCTCTGCCAAGGAGAAGCTCCTACAGAAGAAGGCCCACCACCACGGCCCTACGCCTTCCTCACCTTCACCTTCTCCATCTCTTTCCTCTGACAAGCGCCCCCCTGTGGCCACGCTGCCACGGGACCAGCTGTCCTCCACATCTGACCGTTCTCAAGACGACGAGTCTTACCTGGGATCCCGCTCTGACCGCCAGGTAGATGACGCCCCTTCACTCTCCTCCTCATCCAGTCCGCTGTCCCGTAAAAGCAAGATCCCACGGCCGGTGGCCCCCCTGCTGGTGCCGGAGCGTTTTTCCGCCCAGTTCCTCCCCCGTCCTCCCCCGGGCAAGCCCCCCAGTCGATCTGTGGTCGATGGCAGGTGAGTTGGCTCTTTAGCACTTACGCCGCAAATGTACTGCAAATAGCCGAACGCGGTCACATGACAGAAGTGAAATGACGCAGATAGCTGGTCGTGTCAGTAAGGGAAAGGGCTAAAGTCGAGCTGATATGAATCATCCTTTATTACACTGTTCTAATTATGCATGTGTAACATATGACAAATTTAGTAAAATGCCTCCTGTGATTTTCTTCTGTGATTTAATGCATGTTGTTAATGTTTAAAGTTTTTCCCAATTTCCCCTTCTGACTACTGATGAATTACTCCAGTCCAGCACCATATCCCAGGATGCACTGGGCATGAGGTGGGGGACACGCTAGATGGGATGGCAGTCCATTGATCACTCACGTCCTATGAGCAATTTAGAGTCGCTGATTCACTTCTTTAACTGCACAGTTTTTGTCTGTGGTAGAAAATGCACAGAAACATGGGAGAGCAATCAAAGCCAGCGGTACGGACTGAATCCCCGGGCCTGTCGGTGTGAGGCTGCAGTAAGCCGTTGTCACAATACTGATAAATATGATAGCTAGTGTCTGTCCATCACTTTGAATATTTTATTATTTTTAATATACAGTTTTATCACTCAATTTCTCTATAGAGTTCGTTTTAATATGAATATATTTATAGACGGCAGTGTGCACCAATAAGCCTCTAATTTTCTGCTCACTTAGAGCAGAACATAAAATAATTTAGACTCTGCTCAGTGGTCTTCCCTGTCTCTCTCGTGTGAGGGTTAGTAACTCAGTATGATAGTGATTCGTGTTCCTGTTGGAATACAGGAACATGCGAGTGCCGTTTTTTTGGGTGCGGATATAGTGCATCAGAAAAGGGCAACTTATGTCAGTTTCCTGGTCCATTTTACCACTATTTTCCCTTGGCGTTATTGTTAAAAATACCACTTGTCTCTCTTCATCCGCTTGTGCATGTTAGGCGAGGCCAGCTCTGTTTTTTCGGGGGCCATAGCTAAAGCTTTACTTGTGAGGCCACCACCACGAAAACTGATGGCTGTTTCACTTCCCCTACAATACCAGTGGACTGGGGGCCCTTTTGAGTTGCCTGTACTGCTTTTAGCTAGAGCAAGGCCTGGTATGTTAGGTGCTCGGGCTTATCGGCACTCACCTTGTGCTCTGACAGGCACTTCTAGCTGTACTTATGAATGAGGGAAATAACCTTCCCTATTATAAGATACTTTGCCTGTGTGTGTGTATAAGTCTGTTCAGGCAGAAGTTGCCATAGTGAGGCGGAAGTTAGGACAGTTCCAAGGGCCCCTGAGTCGCACGGGCCTTAAACTTCTAGCGGCACCCTTGACCACAGGTAACTGGCATTTCGCTTCTCTCCTCCCGCTGTCTCTTCTCCAGGCTACGGCGGTATCGCATCCGCGCTGGCAGCACCAGCGATTCTGATCTCCTCACCTGCCTGGCCCAGCTGATGCATAATGGGTCCCCTGTCCGGGGATCCTGCTACGGCCGCTCGTCGCCGCACGGAGGCTTCCGGGGCCCCTACGGTGCGCCGTGCGCTCCCCAGCGCAGCGCCAGCGCCTCCCCGCGCGGCTCCTTCTCCCTCCAGCGCTCCTCCAGCTCCTCCCCCTCCCGGTACGAGCTGCGGGGGGGCGGCATGGGGGGCGGGCCCGGCGGCTGCCTGAGCCGTAGCCGCTCGCCGCCCAGCTTCTCGGGGTCGCCTCCGCTGCGCCGGGCCTACCCTCAGGAAGGGTGCTGTGGCAGGCAGGCGCGCTCAGGCTCCTGCTACAGCCCCCGGGGCAAAGGCTGCAACCGCGAGAGCAAATGCTCCAGCAAGCTCAGCAGATAGTGCCCCCGCCGCCGTGGTGCCGAAGCGGAGGACGGGGACAGTAGTGCTGGTGACCGCATTGGGGGGACCGCGGCTTATATTGTCGCCAGTCAGGATCTTATCTATATTTTTCTTCTCCTGTTCACGCCTGGCTTGGCGTGCCTTTGCTCCCTGGGGTTCCTCCTTGTTCGGAATATTTCCTCCGTCGCATAAATGCTTTGATTTCAGAGTGTTTTACTTAAAACCGTACTGAAGGAGTGAATGTTTTTTTCCCCTTTGTGCAAACAAAGTTGGTCGTGTATAGTCTGGCTTCCTGATCCACACTTTATTTATTTAGCATACGCTTCTTTTGTAAGTGACATATATGTTTGAGATAGCAGGGTCAGATGGGCGCTGAAGCATTGGGGAGCTAGGGGCCTCACGCAGGGGCCCGAAGGTGAGATCATTTTTGCCAGCTCTGGGATTCGACTACCTTGCGATTACAGGCACAGCATTTTAACCCACTGAGCCGCATAGTACCTAATCTGCCGGTGTTCTGGGCAGCCTCTCCGAAGTGACTCAGAGTGAAGTTTCCCCTAATAGGGCCTGAACATGGTCGGGGTGTCTGGCATCTTTACCATACTCACTTTATATAGATGCATAATTAGGCATAGAAATCTGACTTTGCTCAGACTTCAGTTGTATTGTAGGATGCAAGTGAATATGTATTTATTAAGCTGTATGTATAATGCATTGTCAAATGTATAAAAGCATTTAGGTATTTACTGACTGCATGCTGCTCTGGTAGCGTTCATCACGTACAGGTAGTCTGCTGATAGGTTGTCAGATGGTGAGTGCATGGGCATGAGTGACCAATGGGGCGTATCCACCTTAAGCACCTTGTTTATGGGTCACTGCTCCTTGCTTATGTAGGCATTTGAACACTTGGTGTCACCTTTATGTTCTGAGGACAGTCGTCTGTAACCTGTGCAAAAAGACTGAAGGTACATAGGGCTTATTTTTCCCAGGACAGAACTGGGATCCACGCAGCCCCCATGGAAGAAATTATGGGGCTTCACTCTGAGTGCTGTGCAGTGTAGAGGCATTTAAGCTATCGGACACAATGCATTCCATGTAGTAAGTTATAGGAGTCAAAGTAAGTTTCTTAAAATGTTTTATTCAGAATTTTATTTACGTGTGTCTTCTGTCTAGAACAGAGGAAAAGCAGAGTCCAAATTGTTTGGAGTCTCAGATTTGTTACATCGCTTTCAGTTAAAACGATCAATGTCCACATGCAGTAAAACTGCTTTGTTTTTGGCCGTTTTTCCTTCCTGAGCTAAACTTCTTGATTCTTTCTTTTTCCCTAATTTAAAATGACCAGAAGACATTTGAGTACTGATTTCCTGTAGAGATTACTACTTTTTTTTTTATCTTTTACCGTAAATGTGCAATTTACACTTAAAGCCATCAAGAAGCTACTGTAACAGTTTACAGTTTATAATGAGAAGGCGCTCAAATAGGAAACGGATTAGTTTTCAAAGTAGCATTTTCATAAAGACTGATAGTACAACATGCCATGTGTTTCAAGGAAAGGTTAAAACCAGAATTTTAAAGGCCATATTATTGACTTAAATATATTAGATAAATATAGTAAACTTTTCCAATTGTTGAGTTAAAACAGGGTGGAAAAGGCTCTGGTTTGGTTTGCATCGCGAGCGGTGTGGGATTTTAGTGTCATGGGCCTCGCTTCTCCTCAGATGATTCTGTTGTAGTTGCACTATGAAGAGGTATTGTAGCTTTTTTTCCTTTTTATTTTTTAAATGGTCACATTGAGAAAATTCACTAACCAAATCATAGCTTTCAGAGAAAACTCCCACCCACCTACCCATGAACCTGTACCCTGTACCCTGTACTTGTAAGATACTGTAATATATATTCTACTAGTTACTACTACTCTTTGCATGCACTACATATAAAGAAAAATAACACAACATGCCAGTCATATGCTTCATGCATTTTGAGTGTAATTTAGGAAAGCATTCATATATATATATATATAGACACACTTACTTTGAATAATGTAGTCACTTTTAGTTTCTAATTGGCCAGTTTTTTCCCTCTCTCACGTGACTGATTAGTATCCCCCGCTTCTTTTCGCTGTACATCTCACTCTGTACTCCCCCCCCACCCTCCCCCCCAGATGTAACTGTCACTTTCTAATTTTCCTGTGGTGTGCATCAAAATAAAAGTCCTCCAGGGCTGTACTCTCTGCTTCAAACTGCGATAGATTTTGCACTAACTGAATTCATGTATGGTGAACATTTTGGGATACCTTCATACCTTAAAAAATACAACATGAGAATGATCATTTTATTAGCATTAATCCAGTACTGTGTGAAACTTACATGAACTGAATATAATTCTTTGTAACTTAGAAGTTAGATTGTATTATCTATTGGAATGAGCTGGACTTCGAGCCTTGAAGAGGTGACTTAAAACTGGCAGGCCTCTGTGGTTTTTACCTTGAGGATGTGTACTGTATGGTACACCGTAGGTATAGGATTCTGTAGTCCATTCCACAGTGTGCTGCTCCTCATGGCATTAAACTGTGTAGTGGCACATTTACAGAGAATGACATCGCCTCTGTAAAACAGAGAACATTTAGTCCCAGTGAGATTATGCTTCAGGATCTTTTGGTTACTGTGTCCAAAGAACTTTTCCTGGAAGTATGGAATGAAATGTACTACTACAATGAGCACTGTGACATGGTTGTTCTCTGCAGCTATACCAACAATTCCAGGTTTCAGAGGCGTGGGGATAGAAAATATTAAAATACTGGTAGTTTTCTGTTACCTGTAGTACAACGTCAACATGTACACAGTTTGATAGAGTTGTGAATTAGGATTTGTTTTATATTTATGAATGACAAAAGACTAATCATAGTACAACATGGTGCAGAAAGGGAAATTTAATGTATCAATGCAGAAAAGGAGAATTTACAGTATAATGTATTTTGTCTATTAAATATCTGGACTGTATTGTCAGTCACTTGCATACTTTTACATAAACTGATTATTGTTATTGAATAAACAGAAACTCGATTATGTGTTTTATTCAGGTCATAAACGTATCCCACCACCTATGTAATAGCTGGCAGTTACAATGACATCCTGTTTTAGAATTTTTTGTAATTATAAAGGTTACATTTCCTCCGATTTTTCTCTCACGTTGTGATCTTAGCAGCCTTAGATTTTGTAATTGTAGTCTCTTAATGAAAAGAAAGGAGTGAACTGTGTGTGTGTGTCACTGAGAAAATGCATACCAACTGAAAAATGTATTTTTGAAATCTGAAAGCCTGGTGGCATATTTACATTGTGTGTGTTTAAGCAAATTCCAAGCAGTTCGGCCATTCAGTCCCATTAACAATTGGTATGATTCTTGACACTTTGGCTATTTGTGTGCTAAATAGCATTCCTATGGGCACAGTGTAGCCTTCTACTTCCTACACATCTTCACTGGAGACCATGATAACAGTCCATGTACCAGGCCCATTTTGGGAGAAAACACCTCTTGTATTATTCTACTGATAACAATTGTATCTTTTAATGTAATATTTACTAACAATTCATCAATATACCTGCTGCCTGTATTAGTTAGACCTGTATTAATTTGATTCATTTCCTATAACGGTAGTATTGTTTTGAGTCATGTTACAATGTTACAATGATGATGTAACTGTACAGCTGTAAGGTAGGAATGTAACAAGCTGAGGAACTACAGTGTACATAACTGTAATTATTTGTTTTTTTCATCTGTATCATATCAATGCCTTGTACAGTGGTTTTGTTTGTTTTCAAATTATTTTGTATTTTATTTTTATAAACTGGTTATAAATAAAAATATTCATTCCGCATGCTGACAAAATCTTCTACATTTACTCTTTGTATCCTTAATTCGGGACATTAATTCAACACTAAGTAGACCACTGTCAATTCCATTAATATCCCAAAACAGTCTGCTGATCTAGTTGTCTTATATTCTCTCTAAGATGTAGCAGAGTGTGTGATCTCTTTAACTGAGGGATGGCTGGTGTCTTTGTCAGGAGAACGCTAGGTGCTAGGTGTTGGACCCCTTGATAACCAGAGAAACTCATCCGAAGATCTTTAACCTGAAATTATGTGAGTGGGCAAAACCTATTCGAGGTAAGTATAATTTGTAGATGAATATTAGTCGGTGCCAATACATGAGACATGCGACGTATTTATTCGAAAAATCCATTGCATGGGGAAACCTTACTGTACAGTCACAGTTGAGGAAACAAGATATTATATATATATATATATATATATACATACACACACGTGTTTATACGTGTACTTGACATGTTTAGCAGTTACGTGACAGTCCCCGCGGAAAAAATACGTTGTATATTATATGGAATACTTATATATAATATATAATTATATAGGGACCTAGGAACAACAGCATTAGAAAATTACATATCTTTGAAGGCGAGGTGCGGACAGTGCCGTGCACTTGATTCTGTATTAGAAATGATCTTAGCTTAATTATAATGAATTTAACACTAAGCGCCGAAAATCGCCGGTGAGACGTCGCCGTTTTGATATTACATTCACAATTTTTGCGTCAGCTGTAATCGGCACGCACAGGCGCGCTAAAGCCGGCGGCGGCGGCGAGGCGCGCTCCCGCGCGCATTGCGGCAGCGTAGGGCGTGCGCGCCCCCGAGCCCGGCTCCAGCCCGCGTCAGCCCCCGGTGACGGCGGCGCGTGCTCAGTGCGGAATGGCGGCTCTTTTGGAATCGCTGCTGCGGAGGAAGGTGGAGGCGCAGGAGGCCGTGCGCTGGCTCGGGCGCCGCCAGGTCCGTGAGGGAGCCCCGGCGCCGCCGCCGACGCTCGCCAGGGTCCCGCTGGCACTGCTGCGGGAGAGATACGGAGTGACATTTATATTAGCGACGTGTACTTAGTGCTACAGATGGCAGGGTCCAGCTTGCGAGCTGGCTAAAGCCTGCTTAGCTAGCTTGGCGCTTCTTAGGGTGTCTGTTTATTAAGCTTTCGTTTTAATTATGGACGTAACAGCTAAATAATAAAATGGCGCAATGCATTGAAAGCAAAACCCTACCAGTTCGGATAAATAGAAGCCTCTGTTTCGGAATTGGTCTTGGTTGCAACACGTATAACTTGCTGCCACCCAAAGTATTCACTGCTCTGTTTTCTGGCGTTTCTCCCCTTTAAGTTATGCGTGAGTATTCGGATACAGTGATGCCTCGTTGAATTCATGTAGCATAGCCTACTTTTTTGAAAATACTAGAATGTTATCCGATCGTTTCGATTTAAAAAAAAAATACCGAAGTGACATGACAGTATCTGAAAGCATTTATTTTGCCTTCATCATCTGCAGTGGAAGATTCAAAACTAAGGAGTTATAACAGGACACCTAGTTAGCAAATCATTGCAGAGATGGGGCCACTTAAAAATAACTAATTCGGTTTGTTTTAATGAAGGTGAGCCCTGTCTGGGTGTGTTTTGGGTCTTCCGTGTGCATGTACTTTATTTAGTGTGTCTGTTTTGGCTGCAGGGTGAAGACCAGTCCCCGTCTAAATCACTGGCGATAGAAAAGGTGCAGAGGCGTGAGTTTGTACCATTTCTGTTGAACTTCCTGAGGGAGCAGAGCAGCCATGCCGTGGCCAACGGGCCTGCCACCCCTGCCAAGACGCCCAGCTCTCGCCCCATGCGCGCCCAGGCTTTCTCCAGCGAGCGTAGGGGGTGCAGGAGCGGCACCGGTGCTGGATTTCGCAGTACCAGCCGGGTGCAGCTGTTCTCCCCCACCCCCTCGCTTTCCCCCATGAGTGGGACTGAGTGCGATACTCCGCAGGGGCCCCACTGCCTGAACGGCGTCAGTGCCCTGAGCAGCCCGTCCTTCAGCTCCGGGTGGAGTCCCAGCCCAAGAGCGCCCCCTTCAGAGCGCCGCTCAGAGCAGCGGGCCAGTCTGGGCGACTTCATGCTGTCGCCGACGGAGGGGCAGGGGCAGCCGTCGCAGCGGGGCAGGCGACGGAGGAGTGGCGCGGCGGGGGCCCAGCAGGGCCGACAGGCAGGGGGGCGCGGCCGGCCCGAGGACGGCGGTAGGAGGAGTGCTGGGGCAGCTGCGGGCAGGATGAGCACCCCGCTGTCTCCTACCACGGTCCAGCTGAACTTCAACAACCTGGAGGACTTCCCTCCCGTTGGAGCGTCTCCTCCGTCCCCGGTGTGAGTAAACGCGCCTTATTTCTGTGCTCGTTATCGGGCCTTTTGAATAAAACCTCCTCATGCTCCATTGTACCATTTCGATCTCTTTAAGCTGCAGTCTCTTGTATTGGGGACGAGGGCTGTAACGGTGCACATCCATTGTGTCCAGTGCATCGTTTTTGGTTTGGTACACACAATGAAATGAGCAAATACATTTACTTACTAAAATTAAGACCAGGCTAAAAAAAATAACTATGGCAATAGTGTTTATTGCTACAGATGTGCAACCATACTCGGTATAAGCATATAAGCATCGTTTTGTTATTCAGGCACATTGACTTTGGTTTGTTCCTTTATAATTGTTTGTGTTTGCAGTTTTAATAATAAATAATTTCAAAACAAATTCTGTTTTCCCTGCTGTACCAAAATCCAACTGAACTGTGAACCCAAAACTGAGGTTTGTGCTGAGCCGTGACCCATGTACCATTACGCCCCTAATAGATACATCATGTTAATAATAATTAAGCTTCTTCTCCCAGGCCAACCAAACCGTCCCGCCGCATCAATCCGACGCCAGTCAGCGGCGAGCGTCCCCTCTCCAAGCCCAAGAGCTGCTTCACTTCCACCCCCTTCAGTGAGCCGTCCATCCCTGCCGCCGTGCCGGGGGCCGCAGAGACAGCCTCCCATGTCCTGGGGGGGGCCCACGGCCTGGAGCAGGAGCGGGAGCTGCTGCGGAGAGAGAAGTACATAGCGTGCAGGGCTGGGGGGGGTCTGTACGTCCCATGCTACACCTTTTCCTTCCTCCAGGGCGCGCTGTTTTCGGCCTCTGCGGGGTCATGTGCATGCATGCACTTTTCCACTCATTCCCCTTCTTTGATTGCTCTAATCCTTTGTATGTTTCCTTCCCACAGATTTTAAAATTTGCAATAAACTGAGGTCATATAGGATACGAATCCAAGTTAAATGTCTGGACACACCTGCTTTTAGTGCATTTCACTGTATTACAGCTTTATTATTCACCTTATAGTAAAAGGACTTGAAGCAATGAAACAATACATATCAAATATTGTAATGAACTTTTAGGATTAGAATTTCGTTCCTTTGACTTCCTCTGCCGGCCCCTGGAGGATGGGCTCCCCCTTTGGGTCTGGTTAGGGTTAGGGCTTCCTCTGCCGGCCCCTG
>JAODKK010000025.1:11072765-11086535 GCA_026774405.1 Petrocephalus microphthalmus
GAGATGCCGGCAGAAGCATTCTGGAATCCAAAAGGTGTTCCCATGACAAAAGTTGGAAATAAAAGGGAACCCAAAATTGCTAGTGAGCCACAATCAAAGGCAGAATCTGCAGCACTTTTATTAGAATCTAAAGTTCTTGAAGAACATGAAGGAGGTCCACCACTGTCAGCCAGCTGTTCTCATCTGTTTTCCTGGTCAAGTGGCAAAGAAAATGAGAATTTGTGTGTGCTTACAGATGCCTGGTCTTCTACTGAGCCGTCTGACAGTCCCCGTATCGACTTCAGCTCGACAGCTCTTAGCCAATCAACACAAATACATCCAGTTTGTAGCAACAGCTTTCAAAGCAGCGTGGACCTCTCTGAAAACATTAGTGGCTCTGAAACCCAAACCATTCATATGAATGACAGTACAGATGCAACATTATTTCCACAGGAATACTGGGATTCTGACAGTGAGAATTCCCAGGTGGTTGGGATGCTGGAAGATCACATGACTTCTTCAGTAGCTACCATAAGCAGTACTATAAAAGAATCTGTTTCTTCTGAAGGTGGTGGTCTTGAATGTTCAGAATTTGTATCAGGTATGAAAAGAGGAGTAGAAGACTCTGCGACATTGGAGAAATCAGACATGCAAAAGAATGATGATAAAGAAGAACATTTGTGCTTTAGGACTGATATGTTTAAGCCTCTAGCTGTTCCATCTTTCTTACGTAAAAGCAACTGTTTCCCTTCTGAAGGTGACCCTGGGACTGGTAACAGCATGGAGAAATTTTCAAATGACCAGTCATTAGGCATGGAGTGTGTTACTGTTGATAAATCTCTAAGTCAGGGCAGTGCTGCCGGCTTTCTTTGCAAGAATACCTACTGTACTTCTCAAGGCGAAATTTTAAACGCCGAAAATGCCGGAGCAGAAGAACAACTGATGGATGGTTTTGATTCTGCAGTAGGAAGTCATTCAGTCATCATGTCTACACGTGATATAGACACATCAGGCTGCCATGAAATTACTACGCCATCCCAGTCACCTTTGACTACAAAGGTAAAAAATGATCTTTTTCCAAAAGCCACTATTGATTTTAATGAGGCTTCTGTTGTAAACACATTGGGGCTAACTTGTAGTAAAGTAGTTGAAAATAATTTACTTAATGGCTCAAGTGGACGCAGCTGTCAAGCTATGGAAGATACCACTGAAGATGTAAAAGTGAAGAAGAGTGAAATTCCGAAAACCCAGGATAGTGACACAATGGTGAATGAAAGCCGGGGAGCAAGTCAATGTTTTCTGAGTACACAAGTAGATTTTGAAATGAAGGACCTTAAGGTTTTAAGTAAGAACCAAAAAGAAACTCTTAATTTTCCTCACTTTTCTGGGTATTGTTGGAATGAGGACAAAAGTACTGGAAGTTTTGAGGGGGGTTTTTTTGCTGACAGCACTTTGTGTATTGAGTCTGATAATCGGCCATATCTGAAAGGGAAGAAGCGGAGATATGTTTGTGATGAGACCAAAGATTATTCAGTGAAAACCACTAGCAAGGGATGTAAGCTTGGCGTAATAACCAAATGCTTAAAACAAGGCGACAGTCAACAGGTCTGGTCCTTAAAGGTACACAAGGCTTTCAGGACCTCTCATAGATGTAAGGATTTCAAGAGAAGGAAACCCAAACTTGGATTCTGGTACACTACAACAAAGCACCAAAGGAGAAAAAAGGCAAAAAAGCGGGTGGCAATACCCAGAAACAATGAAAATAATAAGCTAAATGACTGTTTTTCTGAGGGAGGCGGTGAAGATGAATCCACTTATATTTATCAGGAAAAGACAGGAAAACAAAAGAGCTCCCAGGAAAGCCAAAGTAACCACACTCCATTTTCCGAGTTCTTTGAAGTTAGCACTCCCACAAAACTCCAAAGTCCCACAAACCTTGTTCATATAAAAAAAATTAACAATATACCTGTAATGTACAATGGTTTGAAAAGTCGCAAGAAATGCATTTCTGCAGAGGATGTGCGTGTTTCGGTGGGTAAGGATGAGGAACATGCACATAATGAGAAGCTAGTGACTTCAAGGCAAACAACCGATATTCAGGAAAGAAGGGGGGGCCTTTTGGAATGCTCAGGAGGAGGCGGCACTGATGAGTGTGATCCCAGTCCAGTAGATCAGAAGATCTCTGAAGTAGTAAAAGAACATATGGAGGTGGCCCTTAAAGAGTTTGATGAAAGCTCGAACAGTGATGAATTTGTCTGTGAACCAACAACTCCTGAAATGGAAACACATCAGAAGAAAAGTATATTACAGGAGCAAATGCCAATCAAAAGTCTGGGAAAGCCATTTTTTGCTGTTAACATGGCAACAACCCCTTTTAACAGCATTTCATTAGCTTCTACAAACTGCGGTAAAACCAAAGCAACATGTGCAATGTCAGATAACTTACAGAAGAAAGCCTTGACCCGGATTCAACAATGTAATCCAGACCGAGAGTTAGACGTATCTGGTATGAATTCTGTCGCCTCTCTGCACAAATGCGCTGTTATGGTTATTGGAGATGAGATGCAGACAGAGTCAAACAAAGGTTCCAGCTCATCAGAACTGAGGAACACTGCAAATGATCCTGTAATAGACACCTTAAAAAAACAAAAGGTCGAGAAACACTCTGAAACCAGCCACATTCAGCAAGAGGCCACACTGGAGTGCTCCACAGCTCAATGTCAGTCCATAAGCAGGCATAAAATTGACTTAATAAGAGCAGGTCAATGCCTGGAAAATGTTCACCAAGCAGACTCAAAGCAGAATGTAGAGGAGCATAGTATACACTCATCTACACGTCTGTTTGAAAACTGCCAGGAGAATGATTTGTCAAGGCAGGTTTACTTCAGCAAGCCAGCAACACAAGCAGAGGGTGATGATTTAAGAAATACTTACACCTCAACTGTAGGGTCACCCATTACTCAACTGAGGGACGATCAAAGGAATTCCTCTTTTCATCATGCAGAAGACGCTAGCAAAAGCTGTTTGAAGAGAAGTCAAAGCATGCTAAGTGATCCTGGTACTGAAGACTACTGTGATGTTCTGGCTAAGGCACACAAGCAAGCCCAGCAGTCAAGCACAAATGTGGACATTCACATCAAGCCCTTCTTGGAATCTGCTAAAATATCTAATGCCAAACATAATTTGCATGAAAATGTCTCCAGTATCGACCCTCAAAAGTTAGACAGAAATATCACCCAAAACTGTGAATTAAATTTTCTGGAAGAACGGTTATGCGGTGAAGATTCTCAGCAAAACGTCTCTTCGAAGTATTTATGTTCAGCTGCCGGTCAATCTAAGGATGGCTCAGAAATCATCCTTGGTAAAGAAATCTCAAGTGAAGGAAATGAAAAATTGCATAAAAGATCATGCAAGGTTGTAGATGCTACCACAGCCTTCAAACAGGAACAAACACAGGAATGTCTTGCAGAAAGTACGGAGAGTGGAGAGGGCTCTTTTCAAAGACTTTGTCTGAAAAGTGAAAGTTCTAAAGAAGAAACCTGCAAAGTCAGTACTAATTCACCAACCCATTTATTTCAGGCTACACAAGAGCACGCTGTTCATCAAACAAAAGACTATAATTTAAAATTCATGCAAAGTTACCCATCAGTACCAAACAAAAGTACTCAACTGACATCAGTTTCCACAGGAAATGATTGCTGTAAGGAAGGCAAAAGTGACGGCAAACCGGTCTCCAGTCTTACAACATGTACTGTCAGCCAAGATTTATATCAACAAGACTGTGATATTTTTGACATACCAAAAGATGTGGATGGTAGCTTGGATGATATCAACCCTAGTGACAAGACCTCAGCCATGTCTACTGATTTACAGGATTCATGGAAGCAGGTACAGGATAATAAAATATGCCAAACAAAAACTCGACAAAAAGGAAAGTTAAAGAAATTAAGAGCAACCACTGCTTCCTCCTCTGATTCTTCAGCTAACTTTTCTTCTGAAGAATTGGTAGGCAGATCTTTGCAACACAAAACCACGCCCAATAATCAGAACCAATGTAAACAAGAAGTATCAGTTAAAAACAAGAAAAGATGCAAAGACCCAAAAGACTGGACTGTGCAGTCTTCGTCACGTTCCCTGTCCTTTAGACAAAAGGATGGGTCTGTGAAAGAAATTGGAGAAACTCTGAACCAAATATCTAGTACTTTATGCACAGACTCACAAGATAAAGATATTAATAAAAGAAGAGATGCATCGGGAAGAGATTTGGAGAAAACTGCAGGGGGGTCCAAAAGTAATTGTATACAAAAAAATCTGAAACAGTACAGTTCTCACCTTGCAACACAAGGAGTGGCACAAGATGTGCAGAACTTTCAAAAAATGGACACCACTATTCACTTCATCTCGAGTGATGTTAATCCTTTTATCCATTCTTGGCAAGAGGCAGCAACTCAAAGGCAGCGTAGAGTTTTTGGAAGTGCTGCCGACATCTCGAACAAAGCACCTGAGCTTGATGGAGCTGGCAGTAGAGTAACCAGGTGCTGCAGTGTCGATAACGTTCAAACCTCCCCCTTTCACTCCCATCTCAGTACATTCGCTAACAACAAAACACTCTCCAGCACCCTAAGCAGCGTCGAAGGGTGCAAGGAGCAAGGCTCTTCAGAATGTAAGTGCACTTCTAATCCTCTCCTCAAAGTGCGCATGGGATCCTATGATTCTTACAGTGGTGATATCTCTAGAAACCTGGGCAACAGCTCTGGTCAAGTAGATGAAATAATGTTAGTTTGCCCTTCTGAACAAGAGTCCTCCAGTGCTACGCATAAAGAATATTCAGTGTTGACTTGTACCCGGTGCACCCAGACAACTGAACCACATAAAAAGCACAAAAAAATAAACCATCAGCGACGGAGCAGAATTGAATTACAAAGGATCAATATGGGTGCTGAGGACAGAGACGTGGCTTCTACATTAGCACGCCTTCAGAATATGTCTCTACATCTTTCGCAGTTAATCTGCAATACCTCAGATCTTTTAGGAAACATTGAAGCCTTGGATGCAACTCATGTCTCTGTAAATAATAAAACTTCATCTTCAAGCAAATACAGAAAGAAAAACTGTTCAACTCAAACAGCTGTTGATGTTGAGATCCAAGCAGACAGCGTTACAAAGCCAGTTGGCAGCAAAAATATCCAGAAAGAACAACTAACAAAGGAAACATTAAAACCTCAGGAAGTTAATGTGATTGTCAAGGTTGTTGGTGCAGAGACTCTCAGTATTTCTCCAGAGAAGAAAGACATTGCTTTGACCTTACAGGGACGGACATTTAAGAGAGAGACTTCTCAGGAAATGCCAAATTTGCCTAATCTAAGTGGCTGTTCCAAGGGGTCGCAAACTGTAATGGAGTCAGAACTTCATTCAGTTCAGGCTTCTGTTTCATCTTTGAAAGATGAAGTAGCTTTTCAGAGTTGCTCCCACTTAAAGCCTCTGGCAAGTCCCACTTCCCCTTCCGATCACAAACCCAAACAGTTGCCCTGTACAAGCCTTGGGGATACCAAAATGAGAAGTTGTCCTTTAAAGACAACTGGACTGAAAAATCATGCCCCAAAGAAGGCTAATGCTTTTCATCATCTTGCAAAAAGAGTTTACGTTACAGATCGTGCTACATCTCCCATTCTAACTTTAGAAGCTGGAGTTACCCAGATGATCAAGAGCGGATCTAATCAGAGCCTGGGTAATTGCCAGATGATTGAACCGCAAGAAGGTTCCCATGAACCTGTGAAGGAACTGGATTTGGAATGCATAAATGCCTATAGATTACAGAAACAGAAAGTACAGAGTTTCTCATATGAGCAAACTAAAATTCTAGGAGGAATATCTCAATGTAGTGATCAGCCGACACAATCTTCTGGCAATAGATGCATTAGTAGTGTTTCCCTGGAAGATGTTAGAAGTTTTCATGATACCCCTTCAAATAACAAAAACTTGCAGAATGATACTTGTGAGAGAATCAAGGATCGGATGGCTAATGTAGGATCTAGTGTTCCTAAGCCCCCAAGTATGCAACCAGCAACCCAATGTCCTAGATTGTCTCATTTGTCCTTGCATTCCAACATTCATCACACTTCCACAGTACCTACATATAGAAATTATCCTCTTTTTGATTGTAAACTGGAGGAACCTAATGATAGACAACAAATATACGTTCTTGAAAAGGAGTTAAGATTTGACAACCGTACCCTTGAGAACTACCAGAAAGAACCTAATAATACAGGAAAGGGCTTGAAGCCTGAACCTTTTGTTAGGGTTGGAACTGCTCAGCTTCAGGAAGATGATGCTGTGTCGTTGACGGCAAGCGAATGTAATACTGACATACTCATCAACACAAGACCCCTCATGGACGAAACAGAAAAAGAATACCTGAGAGTCCCTGAAGATCTGCCGTTGCACAATAAATTCACTAACTGGTCAGGTGTCAACTGTTGGCCCCCATCAAGTCCGAGCAGCAGCTTAAGCCAATTACCCCATATTACCTCCAGGCAAGAAATGAAGGGCAGCCATTCAGACCTTGGCTGTTCCGAAAGCCCTAAGATGGAATCAACAATGTTAATTGACAGCAGGCTAAGGGAGATTGAAAGGTTGCGGCAGGAGCGAGAGCAGGTGATGGCAACTGTCCGGCTGGATATGAACCCTCATCAGCTAAGTGTAGAATTAACAGAAGCCAAGCTCCACTATGGTCTGGGAGAAACGGATGCATTACTGAAGTTAATGAAGTCTGCGTCTATTGAAGAAGCTTGTAGCGTTCCCACAAAACAGCAACTATATGACAGGTCAGACCTTAAGCTTTCTTTATTAACCAATGGTCATTGAAACAGAAACAGTTTGCAGTTGAATTGTCATGTAGCACTTTTTTCCTTAGTTATGTTATTTATCTGCGTCATGGTGGCCCAGTTGGTAGCGCTATTGCATCACAAATCCTGGTGGGGGGGTTCAAATCCAATCTCTACTCTGTGTGGAGTTTGCATGTTCTTCCGGGGCTTTCCACCAGGTTCTCTGGTTTCCCCTCAAACCAAAGTCATGCAGTTATTGATGTCTACGTGTTGCCCATAGTGTATAATTGTGTACATGGCCTGAACAGCCGGGGATAGGCTCAAGGTGACCCAAACAAGGAGAACTTGTTGCAACATGGATGGTTATTTTTTTGCTTACTATGAACATTGTGGCTCAAAACTAGCTTGATGTTTGCATATATAATATTTATAGTCTAGCACGCATGTTTCCCATCTCATTAGTTGTGTTTTGTTTCTTATTTAAAGCACTTTGAGCTGCATTACTTGTATGAAAAGTGCTATATAAATAATAGTTATAAATAGTAATTAATAATGTTGAGAACAATTCAACTCAATTCAACCAGATTGACTTTTGAGCCACGCTGTGTTAAATCAGACATCATATGTATATCGTATGTAGTGTTCTGTGTGGCTTCGATGACCCTCCCATGGACCTGTCCCTCCGCAGACACAGACGGAGCATCGAGGGTTTGCGGGAGGAAAGGGAAGCACGGCTCCAAACATGCAGACGAGCACGCAGCCTGAGCCCCGGCAAGCTGGCCCCGGGAAAAGGGTCTGAGCTTCCTGGCACAGCTACTGAATTGCCCAGTCAGCGAAGGGACCACTTGCAGAAGCTCCGACAGGCAGTGGTGACAGGCACCAGGTACAGTACTTCAGCTTGGTTAAGAGGATGTTATGGGAACATTATCAGAGTATTAAGCTGCTCAGTTATTCTGGACGTTTGTCCCACCATGAGAGATTAACTTTCCAGGCACTTCTATGACTGCTTTCTACATTTAACTATTGATCTCTGAAATCCCACAGTTCTCAGCAATGAGTGTAACATTTGATGATTTTTCAGTACTTTTTACTTCCTGAGATAACTGCAGGCAGGCAAAAACTGGAGTGAAATGTGACCTTAATTTAGAAAAAAATGTATATGTGATATTGTGATCAGTATGATTTTATCATTTTATTTTGAACTGCTCTGGAACTGGGTTCCTGTAGGGTCACGGCCCCGGCGAGACGGACGGGAGAGTGTCCCTCTGAGATCGAGCTGCTGCTGAGGGACTACGGACGCGCCCGTGAGGTAGCCAAGGGCGAGATCGCCCGGGCACGCGATCGTCTCCGTCAGAGGGCTGAGCAGGAGAAGAGGAGGCTCCATCAGCAAGCTCTGTCTCAGCTGGTGAAGGTCAGCGCACGCACTCGCACACGGACTTCCATCACGTCCTTCTAATAAGTGTTCATGCAGTTTTCCTGCTTTCTGCATCAGGATGACCTACGGTTTCGAACCCGTGTTAGCAGCAGTACCCTGTGTACTGGGTCAAGTCTTAGCCTGTCCTCTGGGCCCACCTCTGGCTATAACAGCAGCAACACTGCCCGAGTCAAAGAGGGCAACAGACCTTCATGTCCATTGCAGGTATTTTTCTAGGATAACCTTGTTTGCCGTGCGACATAATAAATATCACTTTTTTCAAAAATATGTTGAACTTGAATTTCATTTATGTCTTGATATTGTAAACCATTTATTTTTTTTCTTGATTTCTCCTTTTGAAACTGTTCTGGGTCAGAGAGGTAAACAGAATTATATTAGATGGGGCTGCAATCTGTCTTTTGGGATAAAGCATTGTCCATTAGAGGAGTAACGAAGACCAGCCAAGGAAAGGAAAGAAAGAAGCTGCAGTTTCAACAGCGAAAGAGAGCAAACCAAACAGTGACAAAAAAACACTCATCAGGATGGTCTGGGTTACAAGGGGCAGAACAGGATTTCATAATGATAATCTGTCACCCGACTTCTAGAGATAACCAGCCCCCCATCTTTTCTTAAGATGGCTACCCCTCCCCAGATTCTTTCAGTCACTTTTAGCTTGTTAACGTTTTCCTTTTCTCTTCTTGTATACTTGTATTCTGTTGTTAGATCTCTAAGCCTTCAGAAGATGGCGGAGTAAAAGTCAGAGTCCATCCTCCAAAAAGTGTCCCGCTAGATGTAGACCCTCGCTGTCCGTGGTCATCTGCTGAAGGTGAAGCATGGAAAATGAGAAGCGTTTACCTCCATTTCAACATGCTGTGTGGAATAGCTCTCTCTTATCGGCCATTAAAGTGGTGTTGTTGCAGCTGACTTACAGAGTCTTTCCCAAACATGGTGACACAGCTGTGATATTAATTAAACCTGATGGAAATATTAATGTGATGAACAATTTAATATAACACCATAGAATTTGATAATTGTTGGGTATTAATTGTCACATTAATAAATGTTTTAAGACAATGATGCATTTGTGCTACCAATATACATTACATTTCATGGCTGTTCTTCAGTAATCATTGACTATGTAAATATTAATGACTGAATATTATTAATGTTATTAATTAAGTCACACAACGAATGAAAGTAGGATTTAAACTCCTAGTGCTGGAGGTTTCAGGCAACAGTCCTATCCACTTAGCCACCACATCTTAAACCAGGGGTAGGAAACCTTTTTCCTATCAAGGCCCATTTCAGTTCTTGTAACATCCTTTGAGGGCCATACTAAATTATTGAACATCTATGTCACACTAACCCCGCGTAGCATTTTGTGATGCTGTATCAATTCTCAAAAACACTGTATCGATTTTTAATTACTGGCTTGCATGTTTAGATTCACGGCAGACAGTGATTCATTTTGTATTGTGTTTAAACTCCTGCCCGCTAGATTGCAGTGTTGTGACTTTTTCCACCATTTGACTCTTCCACTCCAATGTAATAATGTCAAGTCATTTATTTCTATAGCACTTTCAAAAAAAACAGGAGCTGATCCAAAGTGCTTTAAAGTCTAGAAAGAATTGATTAACCAATACGAGATGCGTAGTAAAATATATAAATGAAATAACGTGAATAACAAGGCAAAGTATAAAATATATTTTAAAAAATGAATGAACATGACATGAATGACATGAAAACCTGCATATAAGAAAGAAGAAAATAAAATTGATTATATAATGTATTGTAATGTAACATTATATAATGTAACTGGAGAAAGGAAGTAGCATAAGATACAGCCAGGACAGATGTTCCCCACCTCTGTCTTAAACATTTTAATGTTCATTAACTTGTTCATGTCTGTAATGTTAAAAATCAGTACTCCCTTTGGCCCTGACCGCCTCCCCATAAGTAGGACAATGGCTACAGACCCACAGGTAATACTAAGACGTCTTCATTTTGTCATAGATGTTTGTGTAAAGGCCGCCGTCAACAAGATTGACCCTCAGCTCCTGCCCAGCTCGCCAACATGTGGACATCACCGTAATTTGTCCATCAGCTCGATGGCTTCTGCACCCCCGGCATACCAGGACCTGGCAGCCAGCGCGCTGTCTTGCGCTGTTGCGGAGGTAATCCTTGCTGCAAATCTGTCATTCTTTTCTTTTAATTCCTTAATGATATTTTACCTGTTAAATTATATTGTGTACTTTTATAATTAAAGGTTATTAATAAACTGGCAATAGTGTATGTGCTGGATTTAATTTCTAATTTGATTATTTCTTTAGTTATCACTGTTTAAAGTGGGCAATATCAGTATTTGGACTTTATATCATTTCTGATGTAATTTCTGTTCAACAAAAATTTTTGAACTGAAAATCTTGGCCTCTTAGTCTGTGTGTGTATAAGATAGCTAAGCTTCCTTGTGCCTAAACATTTAGATATACTCTGCTGGTAATGGAGATTTAAGGAACCTGCTGGCTGGAAAGGCCTCGAGTGGTTGGAGGTGAGTTTGGTTTAGTTGACTCATAGTATTCTCCCCTATCTTTACCATACTAGGGAGCATTAGAGACCCCGGGGCCTGGATATAATGGGTGCTTCTTATCTCTCTTCGCAGATACCAGGGAAGAGAGCGTGGTGTGCAGGCCTTCTATAAGCCTTCCCCAAGCCCCTCCATGCACTGTTTCCTGGGGGCAGCAGAGCTGCAGAGACCTCTGTCCAGCCTATGGTGCATGATCCGCGACCACTCCAAGGCCCACCTTTACCATGGCTCTGTACGTTACGCTTGGACCCGGCCGCTGGACAGCAGCACTGAGCTGGGTGAGCCTTGGGACATCTACTTACAAAGCAGCTATATCCCAAGTCCTTGTTCTCTTTTTTTGACCTTCTGCTGGCCCTGTTCCCCAATCCCAGTCTACCTGCTGACAGATGTCTCTAGCTGCCGTCTTGTCCAGCCACGAGACTTCTGCTGCATCAGCACCGAATCTAAACGGGTCAGTGAGGCCTCATTGGGCAGAGGCTGCATTAGGATACTATGCCTGAAGTCTGCTTTGCTGGAACATTGGAGACTGTTACAAGTGGAACACCTGTCTTCTTTTCTAGGATGGGGAATGGGTAGTGGCAGTCCGCTCTCTATGTGAGAAGTGCCTTCCACCATCCAGTGTAGAGGCTGTCCGTGGAGAGCTGTTCCCCAGCGCCTGGCTCCTGCAGCCCAGCCAACGGGAGGGCAGGAAGGTCGTCAGGGTGTTCTACTTGCTGCAGGTCTGTCTAAGCTCAGCTGTGTTGGTTACATGTATCCTGACCTTCATCTCCTCTCCATTACCCTTCGTGTCCCACAAACATCTGTTGTGACTTGGACTAGTCTACATGTAACTCTCTTTTGACTATTATGCACATTGTGTTGTTCTGTCCTTTTATTTAACTCCCTTTGCTGTATTTATCCTTTTCCAGGCTCTATAACTGAGGTTTTTAGTAAGATCAGGCCCGAGATTTTTTTCACCAAAAACAAATCTTAAACATCTAATTTACGTTGTTTTAAGTTTTTGTAACAATTTCTAATTATTTATGACGTTCTAACCTTCTTACTTGTTCAGTCTGTTTTACTGTCCATTTGCTCGCCATGAATATAGCCCTTGTTGCTGGCTGAACGTTAAGTCAACATAACTAATTCGGATTAGTTCTGGTGTCTACGATTGTAACATTTCACTTGTGACTCATTCTGCCTTCCTACAACTTGCATCTTAACAGTTGTGCTTCAGAAACTCGGCATATTATCTCCTTCTGCCCACTTATATCATCATGCCTGTTTTTTTTAATCGATCCATTGATGTATTTCCACTGGCAGGTGGACCCGAAAACTGCAGCCCTGTCTCAGAAGCTCCTCAGCTCGGCCGCTAAGAAGCAGGTGGCCGTCATTGCCGACCTGGACACCTTCTTCTCTCTCTAACGCCGCAGAACCTTCCTCTCCTTTAAAGAACTGAGAGCACTTACAGCTTGCATCAATCATTTCTATTTGCACTTTTTTTTTAAGAAATTGACTTGATTTTTTTCCTGATTAATAGCACTGGTGAGATTATTTTCATACAAAATATACAGGATTTTAAGCTTTATATTTTGAAATGATCCAAAAAGTGTCTGTGTGTGTATAAGCTAGCTAAGCCTCCTTGTGCCAAAGATGGGTAGGTCAGCATAAGAACCTGACCCTCTCTTAGACTGTTTATTGTAATATATTGAAGCCCCAACCTGCCCACGTTAAACCAGTAAACCATCCCAGTGAAAACAGATTATCTTATCATTCTAGTGGTAGGCTGCAGCACTCCTCCAACCAGCTGGCGATATTTTAGTTTAAAGTGAAGCACTATTCCATTGCATTTACCTGAATGCAAATTAATTAAGCTGTAATGTAACACAACTGCTGGAGATGACTAACATCTGTTCATTGTTATGTCAGTATCCAGTTCGTTAACAAATTAAAACTTGAAATTGACCACTCACAGGTACATCAGGTATGTTTTTGTGCATATTTCAAAATGAATAAGTACATTTACTTTTATATTCCTGACAGTCCTGTCTTGGCATGAAGAATTGCCCTTGAATGTTGATTCTTGTCTACCGTTAGTACAAGAAACTGTAATTTATTGGTTGGAAAACTTCTATTTAATTAAATTTTTTGGTCTCGTTATGAAGTATCTCCACTACAATAAGCTGAATCCAAAGTGCAGGCTATCTTTACATAATTAATTATTCACATGTGAATGTCTGCTGTACTGACAATTGTAATAGAAATTATTACATACCTTATTTTTGCATAGGCATGTTTATGGGTAGAACACGAGTGTAAATGTATTTATGTACGGGCAACCTTTGCTATAGCACTGTTGGATTATAAGGCCATGGATCTCGGATATGGATCCTTAAACCAGTAGCTTTTATGTACAGATTTTTGATTTTAAGTATTTTATAAATATATCTGATATACCAGTGTTTGTTAAATGTTTGTCAAATTATTTATGGTATTTATCATTTTTACTCAAATGTAATTTTTGTTTTATCCCTATGACATTTTTTCACCTATTTTAAAATTCTTCTGTGATTGTCACTAAATGTATTCATGACCATATATTATTTTTTTAAATACATTTGGCATCTATATGTGGCCCTGTCTTGGTGTTATTTTAACATTTTAACAATATATTTTTATTATTATTATTTATTATGTTCATTATATGGGCTAAGTTAAAAGTCTGAAACCACCAAAATATTCTGAAGCTGCCTAATGTTAGATTAAAGTCTCACATTTTCACAGTCAAAGTCTTATTTGTCAATTCTGACATATGTACAGGACACAGGGAGGATTGAAATGTCGCTACTCTCAGACCCCACGGTGAGTGCACGCAAAACAACGAGCAAGACGGACGCAAGTTTCAAAAGTCAGAATGAATTAAATGCTTCATACAAAACACAAGAAGGCAGTGCAAACATGGTGGATCCACAGTGGAAAAGTAGACAGTA
>JAODKK010000025.1:11120078-11130415 GCA_026774405.1 Petrocephalus microphthalmus
TTTATGTTTTCATGTTGTTTTCCCTGTTACAGTTTAGGAGATGGGAGCGAGTATCTGTTCCAGTGCAAAGATGAGGTGAGTGCTGATATAGACAAGCATTCTTCTGTCTAGTCTGGGCATATACACCCTCTCCCCATTTAGCGACTGCCTCAATTAGCAACCACTTGCAAATACGACTAATAAAAAATTCATTTTGGACCAATATGCACACTTACAACCACATTTTTTGTACGCCTGTCAAGAACGCACGCTGGAGTGCGAGTAACACCAGTGTAGCTGCACGAGAACGTAACGTGAATGAGATGACAGCAGCCGATGATCTTCTCAGTTCAAAACTCAGTCGCAGTCACGCCTAGGCTATGGCGAGTTTCACTTGGCAACCATTTTGCTTAACTACCTGGTCATTGAATGGAATTTGGTCGCTAAAGAAGGAATGGGTGTTTAGGGTAACAAACTATGATACAAATATGTATTATTTTTTAGCAAGTAAGAATACTTGTAAGAATGCTTACGGAAACAAACATTTTCATTTTGCTGTCTTGGGCAGCAGGCATTAATACTAGCATCTACATAAAAAGTGGACTCTGGTGGTTCTCGATGCTCTTGCAGGAAGAACTCCTGAGCTGGACCCAGGCCCTAGAAGGAGCGGTGATGCCTGAGAAAGAGGGTGAGGACTCAGGGAGGCCAGCAGAGGTGCAGACGGGTAGCCTGCCCCTTCCTTCTTCCTCCGCAGTCCCGGAAGCCAGCTCTGCCAAAAAGGACAAGGAGAAGAGATTTAGCCTGTTCACCAAAAAGAAGTGAGGCGAGAGATGTTCGTACGTTGGCCTGGTCACCCAAGGAAGACATCCGGGTATCTGGGCAGCAAAAGACAAAAAACGCTGTTCATTCTGTCCCGACCTTTATTCATGGTAACAATTACGAAGCTTTAAGGAAATGAAAATGGCATTAATTGAGAATGAACAGCGCACTATTCTCGTCTGCACTGAGGTATGTCTGATGCTGTGGTCCACCTGATTTTTTTTTTTTATTACATGCAGTAATTTACTTTGTAACCAATAATATATATTATTAACCAAAGAATGTCTATAGATTTTTTTTTTTGCTTACACTTTATTTTGGCATGTTTCAAATTGTTTATAATATGTATTAGAAATGTAGGATATTTTGTTTAGTTTATTTTCCTTATTCGTATAACGAAATGGTTGTGAATTATAATACTGTGCAGTTGGCATCAGGATATTCTTTTTATTGCAGCCTGGGACCTGGCTGAGATTTAGTTTTGTATATGCTGGTTTTAATTAGAAGATGTAGTTCTGCTGATGGAGAATTGGCCCTGAAGCTGTATAGTACTGTAGACTATATCCATAAACACACAGGCTGATGGCTGGGCAATTCACACTACCAAAATTGGGAATCACACTGTGATACTGAGATGATGCTGTTTTAAAATTGCATCATGAAAGATACCAAATAATGCCATAAGTTAAATCGCTAAAACATCAGCTGCAATTGAAATAAATCCATAACTGGATCATCCTTTTTTAAGTCATTAAGTACGGCACACCAATTTTTGGGAAAAAATTACAAGTGTATTCTGTGTCAAATATGGTGCTATTTTTGACGCGAAGAGAGTCAAAAACCTGCTTCCATAGTGACATCACTGGTTTTCGGTTGACTGTGCTTCATAGCACCCACCAAGACCTCGCTATATCCCGTGTCCCAGAGGAATTAAACAGTATGCTAAGCAATCTGAATGTGAAAGTACGCTTGTAAAAAGAGCCGTGAAAGGAAGGGATGGCTGGTGCAACACTTTGTACATCTAGTATTTATTTTCCAAAATGTGATTTTATGTGCTTGCACACTTAAATATTGTTTCTATGCTGAGAGAAACCATGCAGTTCAGATTTGCTTTTAGTCAGATTTAAATATATACAAATATATATAAGGCATTTTTATTAGTTTTGTTGTATTTATAATTATTTGCAAACTGAAGTATATCCCACTTATTTTTCAGTTGTAGTTTGCAGTTGTGTGCACTCTGTGTTCACATTTCACCACTAGGATCACCTTACTTCCGTCACATAATGCTACCGCCACAAACGTGTCCGACAAGCCTTCAGAGCATTTCCCTTGGCATGCATAAACATGAGAACATATTTGTTGCCTTTAACCATTTAATTTGCTTTTCGTTTATTTGCACAACCTAATGATATTTTTATTAGCATTTTATACTCCATAACTGGCAACATTACCATGATGTTGCAAACACTGGTCTGGCATTTTGAGAACTGAACCTGAGAAAAAAAAACAATAAAACGATCACTTGGGAGTAACTTTTGTTTTACCGTTTACCTGAAGAGACAACACCTGCCTCATGTTTGAAAAAGGCCTTTTGTTTAAACCTTTCACTTTTGTTATACTTAATTTATCTTGAGGCATATGTAAAAACAAAACAAACAAAAAAACAGGTTTAAAAATGTCCCTTACTACCTGAAGTACTGGTTTTTAATACATGTATTTAATGTTTCTGTTCTTCATTCCTCAGTTACTGGACTGTCATACAAGGTGAAACTTAATGATCACCAGTGTCCCCATCCATATGGCAATCACTAATATAAAATATTTCAGGACACTAATAAATCTATTTAAATGTTATATATTATAGCCAAGAAATATGCAAAAAATAGAAACTAAAAAAATCATTTGAATACTTTATTAATACATTTACAACTTTACATTTAACAGGGAGACAGAAACGCTAATTTATAGTGAAGAAAAATTAAATATGCACATTTAAACAGCTTATATAAAAATATTCACATACTGAATTTTAAAATGACCTAGATTACTTCATGTACAAGCAACATATGCAAACTGCTGACATCGAGCATGTGAATTACCAGTAATGGCTACCCCAGTTGAAGAAAAAAAATTGGAATAATGGAATAATTGGTGTCATTTACAATCAGCTTACCCGAGATCAGATTCCAATTAATTTTAATCATATATAATAGCCATTGCATTTAGCAGAGTTACTAAAACGTGTGGAATGAAAGGAACCAAAATTAATCAAAAAATTTCAGGCACAGCACTGATGTGTCACTCACACGAAGGAAACATGCTGGCATACAGCTGTTACAACGCAGCCCGATTACGCCACATGTACCCTTTGTTCATCAGAGAAGTATTTTCATGCACTCACCTTGAGGTATGCTACATTCTGTATTAAATTAAGGACGTCTATCTCACATTTGGCACATACAAAAAAATGTTAAGATAACGGCAAATGAATTTAAAGGATATTGCTTGTGAGGTTGTAAAAATATACAGTATGTGGTCACGAACTTTAAATATGGCCTGTATAAGTAGATGAACAATGGATAAACAGGTCTGTCACACTCTTTCAGAGTGAGCTTGTTCAGTAAAGGCTTCGTAATGGAGCATTGCTAATACAGCATAGCCATGTAAATCAAGCAGAAATAAGTCTTCAAAGCACTTATGGTCTAAAAGATACACATACCGAATAGAGAAAACGATCTAGCTGCAATTAAAAATGGAGGCCGACCACACAGGACTGAAAATTGTACATCTGTGCTAATTTGAAAAAATTTAAAAGCTATTTTATCATTCTAATATCTACCCATCCCTCTTCTAACCACTTACCCTGGGGTCAAAGTCATAGGGATCATTTTAATATTTTACTTGAAATAAAAACAAATGTAAGTTTAGGCACTGAAAAGAAAATTGATAGATGACGTGGCTGGAAACATATTTTAAGTTCCATTCCATTTTAGAATTTAAGGGAACATCGGACAATAAACAAATAACATATTCCATATTATTTGGAATGATAAGGCAACATTTGGTGGGGGAGGGTTTCTTCAGGACCTGACACCATACCAGATACATCTCTCTCTGTCCAAGACAAAAGTGTTTTTGAGCAAGATGGATGAGAGATAACTGTGCTGCTCTCTATTTGATGAGTTTGTTGGCTCTCAGGTTTGCATCATCAATGCGTGCCTTATTAATCTCAGCCTGGAAAATGAAATAAAACAGTCGATTATAATATTCCATGACCTCACATGGCAGTTTTCTTTGCATGCCGTAAAGTTTACAAGTGGCAGCCCAACCTTGTCGGTAATGCGATCGATCTGCTTGTTCTGTTTATCGATCTCCGTGCCCATGTCGACGGCCAAAGCCTTCAGGTTATCGATGATATTTCCCACCTGACCCAAGTTCTCCTCCATCTCATCCTCCCGAGCATCATTGGTTATCCTATGAGGGACACCAAAGAAGAAATACATCCCAACTGGACTTAGAGTGCACCAAGTACCGTCTCAAATAGTCTCCCATTCATTGCAGGTACTTCTTCTAAGCTGTGACCCACCTTTTGACGTAGGGCCCAGAGGGTGCCGCAGAAGTGGGCCTGCCGTTGTGGACGCCGGGGGGCTGGTTAGATACTACCCTAGGATCACCCCCATTCACTGCATCTGCACCAGGGCCACCAGCATTGTCCGTGCCAATGCCCCAGGTCTGCTGGTACCGTCCATCGTGTTGAATTGATGTCACTCTGAGAAGCAAATGTCATTGATTTATCACTGCTATCCTATCAAATCTCATAATAAATCCATTAAGCCTAATGTTATTTATAACAATCTATAACTAGACTACTACAGATTTCATAGAGATTCTCAATTTACCACTGATCATAAAAAAAAATTATCCGAAAGCCTGTAATCAAGTAAACATCAGTTAAACTTGCATTATACAGAGGCATAACTTTGCTTTGAACATTGAGGGGTTGAGGTCTCCATTTTGTGATTATTGGGGGGGTTGTATTGGCCAAATTATCCCTCTTAATTTATGCCCAAGATCTAGTACAATACAGTACTGGAAATATGGCATTCGTTTTAATGTTATGGGACATTGTGAAGACTCAACCATCCAAAAGTATCTCATCTCAAACCAGAAAATATTTGCTTATAGCCACAGAATAAGTAAATGCATAACACATAGTTCTGTTAAAAACAAGTAAGGGCAACTATGAGCATACCTATTCCAAGGGCACACACACAAGCCACAGCACTTGGACAGGTCCGTCAGATTCTTCTCTGCTTCATGCATATCCTGGTTGATTTGGTCCATGCCTTGTTCTACCCTCTTGAGTTGCTCTAACAAAACGTCAGAAGAGATAAACAGACCACTGAGCCCAGTGGTTATTTAGGGAGAAGCAAAGCGTATTGTGCAAAACTACTCACCACCCTGTTCATCCAGTGTGGTCATGGTGTTCACCCCTGTCTCTCGGCTCTGCATACGAGGGAGGCATAAACGATCGACGGTCACAAACCCAGTAGCACGAAATCCACAAGGAAGAAATGCATTACGTGACCTCACCACAAGCAGAAATGAGTCTGGCAAAGTCTGATTCTGTCTGTAAAGGATACAATTTAATATAATGCACTTCTCACCTCCTCTGCCAACCGCAGCATCCTTCTTGTGCTCTCCAGTGACTGGACAAAAAGAAGTACATAATCAATTCAAGGAGTCTTTTTCCCCACCTAGCACAGCTTTCTCAAATATGAAGGTGCATGCACGTGCAAAGGACTCACTGCACACTTAGAAAACACGATGAGGGGTTTTGGTGATGACTTACAGGTATAGTCTAAAATATATCTATAGACGAGTATGATTGTGGCTTAAAAACTGCAAATTAATCATTTTTTCTAGGGAAGGATTTAAGATGGCAATGTCTACATATTTTTATTGTTTTCAGCCACTTTGAAACAAGAGATGCATCTGGTTGGTTGGCCTGTTTGAATTATCCAAGTGAAATGGAATGTGGTCTATCCAGGAGTGATGCTATAATCACTACTATGGAATGGATGAAGGTACGGACAAGTACTCAAAGTTTTGAGACTGATGGAAACTCTGTAAGTACAGTGACTTGTAAGGCGAACATACGAAAGGGTTTAAATAATCGTTAACATCGCGCCAACTGAAAATTGCCAAACCTTGCACTTGAGGCTGAAGTACAAAGGAATAAGCTGGTTAGTCTTGTTCATAGACATTTATGCATGCATGGTTTTAATGGTGCAAGCCACAGTGGTCATGCAGGTGACATGTTCCTGTTCTTTCCACTACATTTAAGCCAGGCTCAGAGCAGCAAGACACAAGTGGGAAATTTGGACCTTGCCGCAGTTGCTTCAGATTATACGACAAAATGATCAACCACTATATTTTTCCTTTTCTTTTAAATGTGATTTTAATGTTTCTATTTGAATGTATTCTCGTCTTTGTAAAGCACTCTGAATTGCGCCATATAAATAGCCTTGCCTTGTCTCTATAAACCAACACAGAGTACTGGGTGCAAGGCAACAAGTTCTTAATACTAATACAAGAAGTATATGTAGATGAGGTATATGGCAAATTGCTTTCTGAGCATAAGACGAAGATGAGTGCTGGGGAGTGGAAGTGCAGCATTCTACTCTACCAGCAGGGGGAGTCAGTAACAGTCAAGCAGTTTACCCTGTGTTACACCACAGTGCTGAAGCATTGCCATTTAGCAGCCGAGGGTCCCGGAACACCTTTTCCCAGCACACTTTCACACCCATAGCTGGCAAACGGGTGCCAGCCAGCACAGGCTTCTCATCCCACCCAGAGGTGCAGAGGAAAACAGAGAGAGGAAGGTATTAAAGGACAGAGGCAGACAGATTGAGCAAATGATGAGTTTGATAGAAGTCAGCAAAGCAGCTTAGCGTACTTCAGGTGTTATTTCCACAAGGACTTAAAGGCTTGGATCTAAACAAATGCTGCAGTCATGCCTATGAGATTGAAATATAGCCACACACCCTCAAAGAAAGCATTACCTCATCTGTGACCTGGTTGGCCCTGACGGTGATCTCTTCTGCTGTCATGTCTGCCATGTTGCTCCTTCCACTCTTGTTAGGGCCTTTCTAAAATTCAGTCAGTTCAATACCCTGTGGCCTGTCGAAGGAAGGGGAAAAATGTAAGTGAAATTTCCTAGAAACTGTGTTAATGAGTGTTAATTCCCATCTTCAACATTTTATTATTATTATATATTTATTTAGATATACAAATATATGTACATATATATATGGTAAATGCACACCACAATGTTGAGAATATGTATATGTATATGAGATGAGACATGAACTGCATTATAACAGAAGAGGCAAAAAAAAAAAAAAAGACATTTCTCAACATTGTGGTGTGCATTTATCACACATTTCTGCACAAGGAAGTAGGTGGAAGGAAATACTGACCATGTGACTTGTCACTTCTTATTACACAGGCTGGTGCACTGTTGCTTAAATACAGAAGATACCACGCAAGATATCCGCAAGCGCAATGAAACAACAACCCCCCCAAATATCAGTTAACAAAATCAAGAAAAGGCATATTTATATAACACTGCACTACCATATTCAAATTAAAATGTTTGATTTCAAGAGTTTTAAAGTACTCATTAACACCCTTCCATCCATAACTTAAAAATGTTCAATTTTAATATCTATTAAAATGTCAAAATAAATAGTTGACAGCGAAACTGAACCTCCAGGCCATCATATGAACTGATGCACAGCCAAAGCGAGGTTTGTCTGGCACCACTGCATTAACATGTCATTTGCTTTCTTGTTTACCAACAAGCACTGCATAATGGGCACTGCATATCCGAAAGTAGACAGTGAAAGGACAGTGAGATGAGCAGTTCCAGCAGAGTATCCTGCTGTGTAAATAGGTATAAAGGGTAAATTGTTCATATGTGATGTTTCAGGTTTCATTTGACAGAGCAAAAGACCAATCACTTGTGCCCTAAAGAATCAACATATTTCTTCCTGTGTTCAAATCAACTACTCAAAAAAAAAAAAGTTAGCACAAGAAATGCATACAATTATCTTATATATTTAAATATTTAGTTACACTCCTGAATATAACAATACACACAACAACAACAACAACAACAAAAAGTCTTAAAAGTTAAGGTACGATACAAAGATTCCTGCGTATAGAGTGCGGCACTATTGTAAAGTCTCGACTTTCACACCACAAACATCTCTAACATTTGCAACTCTCCACCCAGCAGACGACGAAAATCAGACTTTACAAAAACAGCTTCAGAGAGTTCCTGCCCCCTCACTGAGGAAATATACATCCAGCTCGTCCTCACAAACCAGTTTTGCCAGATTGTGTTGCACAAGGGCCACTGCACCCTCCCTCCCTCCGTCATACTGGCTGGTGGACTCTCATGTTATGGACCCAATGCATTCATTATCTCCTTATGTCCTAGTACATTTTGTATTATATTAGATTATCTTTTTCACCTAAGATGTTATTCTGGCATACAGAACTACCAAATCTTAGTCAACCACAGAAAAAACGTTAAATATAATTATGCAACAACTTTAGTGAAACTTATCCAAGATATTGCCTTTATTTCAACTTACATTTCTAATGGGAAGAGCTAATTATAATAATTAGGTGGCTTTCGGAAAACATGTTAATATTAATAAAATGCCTATACTGTTTTTGCCTAATAGTCAGAGACGCGTTTCCTTGATGAAACTGGCTTTGTCCAGGATTCTCTGTATACATCATTTCTAATACTGAGAATCAGGGAATATAAATAAAGGCGTATTAAAATTATTTATCATCATATAAATTGTTGTTTTTTATTCACATTGTAAATCCATCTTCCAACTAGTTAGGCTAGTCAGGGTCTTGGGTCATATTCATACTAGTATTACATCAGAAATACTTCAGCGTTTGTCGTCATTTTTCCTTGCAGCCCGACCGCGTCCTCTGAACCTAAAATTCAGCTGACAGAGAAACTGATTAACTAAAGCCTCATGATTATCACACTAGTGCAATACTGTGCGTACGTAAGCTGAAGATACCGGGTGCAAACAATTGAAATTTAATTTAAATCTATTTCGGCCACAGACATACACGCACACGCAGTTCTGGGCTTTGGTGAGTAGACAGCGGCGTCGTGTGCGGCTTTTGCTTGGTCTTGTATTAAAATGTACCATTGTCGTTCATTTGCAGCACAATAACTATCATACCCAGTAAACAGCGAACATAACACCTTCTCCCACCCAAAAGATCATTTACACAGTTAAATATCATTAGTAATTAGGAATAAAACCTTAGAAAAAACGACACGTTACAAAACAACACCGGTTGTTACTGTCCGCTCACCATAATGTAACACTGAAAATGCCAAAAGCACGTTAGTGTTTTATCAGCCTACCCTGGGAAATGCACTTCCTTTTCTCTTGCGAGACAGGGGCTCCAAGTCAGTGCGCAAACGGCGAGTGGCGCACCGTTTCCCTGTGTGGGGCCGGGGCAAAGTCCGCTGCAGACGCTTGTTCTTCGCGAATGACATTAAACGAAGGAAAAGCGGAGACGCGTTACAGTGTACTCACGGCGCGAGACTGCGTGGACGCTCCTAGCTGGCGGCGCTGGTGAATTCCGTCGCTTGGCGGCAGAGTGCGCATGCGCGATTAAACAGCTGGCGAAGTCTGTGCCTCCGGGGCGTGTGCACAGGTGCCTCTCCCTGCGCACCTCCTGCCCGCGTGCCCAGGTGCCGATCCATGCAGCCTCTCCCTGCGCACCTCCTGCCCGCGTGCCCAGGTGCCGATCCATATAGTCTCTCCCTGCGCACCTCCTGCCCGTGTCTGAAATACGTCTTGGCACTTATGTAAGCCCCTCTATCTACGGGCGTCTGCCAAATGCTGTAAATACAGAACATATATTTATAATGTCCGTCTAGCCATTCAAAGTGGTGCTGCACATCTTCGTAATGGCATACCAAACACGTTTCACAGCTTAAAATGCTAAACGTATTTATATTTAAGAATACAATTAACATGTCACCATTACACATAGTAGTGTGATTCCGGGCATAGTATGCGTATAATACCCCTTACTAAACATTCCCATTTGAATTTAAGACACTCCCTCAAAACCATATTTAATAATGGGTCGTCCTATATTCAAATTAGCCCCCTTCTTGTTTTCGTAATATAATTTCTAAATGTAGAACGTGAGAAGTGGTTAATGAGTTGGTAAAAATGGTATGCCTGATTAACCTAAGTTCATACATTTAAAAAATTACAAAAAATGTACACATCAAAAACTGAACGGTAAAAGTAGACTGAAAGTAACACCATCAGTGTCCCTGTATCATGGGTTAATTGCTACTTAGATTAATTTCGGCGTAAGTACAGCGATTGCTATGCCAGTTCTCCACGCCCTCTAGTGGACACTAAATTACTGCCTAATTTAAACCACCTCAGCCGCTGATGCATTCATGT
>JAODKK010000025.1:11132648-11142748 GCA_026774405.1 Petrocephalus microphthalmus
GAGGCTACGCACCCTGTTTATTATAGGCTACATTATTAGCTGTTTGTATTGTTACAAACAGAAGCAATGATTTTACTCATCTATTGCTCGTAGGTTGACCTTTGTTATAAGATTACAGCTGTACTTGTTTGCAGGGACCCCCGTCCTATTGGAGAGAAACCTCTATTTAATAAATAAGTTTAAAAGTAAAACAAAAGTGGTTGCAAAGGGTAGTTTTACACATTGGTATGTAATGTGTGTCGTGTTACTTTTCCCAGCTAATTGTGGTGGCAGAATTTGGCTGCTTCGTTCTTTTTTTAATGTATACTTTTAATCCCAGTTAAGTTAGTTGCATATAAAACATGACCCAGCTTTTCAAGTGAGAATTCCAAGACCACCACATACCAGATATGGGTTGGGTACAGTGAGACTTGGCACAAAGGGCATGAAGCACTTTTGTCTCCGTGTCATGTGGCCATTCTGGCTGTAACCTGACCCGGCCCCGGGCCCTAGTGATACAGCAGTATTTGTTGATCAGCTGAGCAGTAATTCAAATTGTATCAATGGGTTGCTCACATGCCCTCAGGCTGGGAAGCTATTAGGAATGTCGGCACGATACATCTTCTCTGAATCTTCTCAGAGATCGTAGCTGTCTGCGCTGGCAAGCAGAGGGACCAGCAATAAGTGTCGTTGTGTGATTTGTAGTTTGTACATTGTCCTGTTGCTTGTCTGTTTAGCATTTTGTCTTGTAAAATTGACATTTAAAGAAATTTGGGCTAATTATCAAGGGTACAACGACATGCCCTCGCCTTAGACAGCTATATTCAGAAGTCCTGTTCTTTAACTAGCAGGAAAATCCTGAAGCAAATTTTCCCTAGTACCAGCCTATTATTTCCATAATAATGGCCATCTTCATGACTGTTGCAGGTATGACTTTTATCTTGATTTCTGTTAAATACAGCAGCAGGTCATGCCTTTAAGGTACAGATGCTGGGGTCATGCACAGTTCGGGGTTTATTTTATCGCAGAGCAAAGAGGTCTTTGAGATGTTCGGCTTGTTTACAGGACTTGCACCCCACTCTTTTTAGTGGGCTTGAATTAGCTGAGTGTCCACTGTGAGCTGCCCTCTGACTTGCCCCAGGATAGCGTCTGGACAGAATCCGGCCTGGAGAGGTTGGGAAAGTGGAGCTACATTGGATTAGTTGAGTACAAGGGCTCAGCTTACATTGCCTCTTCTTCTGGTTAAATACCTTATATATGTTTCATTTTTGACCAGGAAAGAATTAAAAAAAAAAATTAAATCACAAAGAAAATAATAATAATAATAGTTGTTGTTATTATTATTATTATTATTGTTATTATTATTATTGTAACTGACAATTACTATTCCCTCAAGAATGTCACCCGTGGTACAGTTGAGATAAATCTCACTCTGAAACATTCAGGGAAATTCAACTTTAACATTTATTAACATGTTTCCATTTGTGTTTTACTTTAACAGGTTAATAATTTTTCTCTTACTGTACATCTCTATTCACCCTCTCTCTGAAATGCTCTGGTTGAGCTTTAAGCCCCACCCCTGATGAGCCCAGTGTGCTCTGGTTGATCAGCTTGCCCTACACATTCTGCCCTGTCTTGCACTCTGCAGACAGGTCCTTGTGGGTAGGCAGCCAATAAGGATTGTGTTACGAGGTGACCTCACCATGTCGTGAAAGTAAAGGGCTGGAATTCCAACGAGGTGTTTCATGTAGATTTGAGAAGAGTAGTTTTTGTGGTGAATTGCTCCCTTTGGCGTGTACTTTGAGCTTTAAGACTCTGCAGACCGTTTACATGCAGATAAACCATTATTGCACACTAAAGGAAAGAAAAAATAAACAGAAAAGCCCAAAAGGGCACATTTAACTTACTCAGTTAGATAATGTTTATTAAATGTATTAATCAGAAATGCTTGTTTGAAAGACGACAGCTTTTGTGTCCTGAAATACTGAGAAGCTTCTTGCTAAGGCAGTCTCAAGAGTGCAAGTTACACTCAGAAGGCCTGGGTTTCAGCTGTTTCTATTTCTGTGCGGCCCAGTGACGGGCCGTAAAGCTGAACTCTTAAGGACAGTGACCGTGAACAAAGGCAACATGCGAAAACAGTGAGATACAAATGAAATGAGGAAAGGGGGCGATGGAGATTTCAAAACCAACATTCTTTTTTAATGAAGGAATGGTTAATATTAACCATATTAACAATTGGATTAAACATTTGGAAATAATATTAGTAGCTATACGAAAAGAAAGTAACTTATTTTACTAACCAATTTATGTAATACATTTTGATAAATGTAGTAGATTTTGAAATTAAATAAAAAGTTAATCAAAATAATTATAGTATTTTCCAGATGTTTTAAAATATTTATTTTACATAGCAAAAATATTAGTTTATTACAGCCATCGCATTGTGTATTACAGAAATAACATTGTGTTTTTAAGCTTTTGTCTCTGTCTTGTGTTTTTCTCCCTCTAGTAATGGCATGATGTCCAGTCGGCAGGTCCAGAATGGGGCGGGAAAGGAAGTGTGTCCTCTGCCACATTGCCTACAACTCAAAGCAGGTAATGGGCCCTGTGTTTTTTTTTTATTCGGGATGTGTGAAGTGCATTATGGGAGGAGCGCTGAGGATTGAGTCACATTGGGTGTCTGTCTCTCCATCCTGGCAGGAGATGAAAGAGCACACGCAGAGCATGTTGCACCACCGTGAGCTTGAGAGCCTCAAGGGCCGGTGAGCCTCCGTCCTGTGTAGCTTCTATATATGCTGTCAGAAAAGCAGTCCCAATTTCTACCTCTGAGGGTAAATAGGCCCTGAGACTGTACTCTCAAGGGTCTTCCAATTATTCCCGAGCTGTAGGTAAATGTACCCTTTAAGGTACAGAAATGGACTCTGTGGAATGTTTTTATACCACTGGGGGTCTTTGTACATTGGGAATCAGATGTGTACCAGGACTGTATCCTTTTTCTGACTGTGCATGTGCAAAAAATATGTACATTATGTGCGTTTTTATGTCAGTCCATGAGGTTTAATGAATTTTTATGGAATTAAAGAGGCCTCATCCGGTCCAAGCAGAACTGATGAAGATTGATAACGGTTATTGGTTTTTATTTGTTATTATATTTACGGTTTTTATTTTGATTATTAATGATGAGAATGTTACTCACCATTGTGAAAAAGGGTCAGCATAGGGTCAGTTGGCTGGTCTCCCTGGAACAGTCCTCAGGGTTAAGGGTCTTGCCCAAAGGGCCAGGGGTATTACGTTCACTCTGCCGTCCACAGAGTTCAAAACGGTGACCTTCTTATCACAAGTCTAAACCTTCTGAGTTGCATGGTGACAAAAGTGACTGATTTAGCCTGCAATTTTCAAGAAAACATCTCCACAAAAATCGAGGCCCCCTGTTATCACACAATGTTCCAGTACACTTTATAATATTTCAGTTTGCTTTCATTACCTGCCCCATCCATGTAACCACCAAAAAATGGCCCTTTACCCTCTGCACAACAGTAGTCTACCTTTAGGACTTTTAGGTCAGTAAGAAGTCATTATTGTACCAAACAGATTTAACTTTTCCATCTCATAATTATAATAAATCATAAATTATAAATAAAGGGCTAATTTATCAGTCGAGGCATATTTAAAGTCATATTTAGAGCTGTATCTGTCTATTAATGCATGAAAGCGGGCCGGGCTCGCTCTGCGGGCTGCATTTCTGCGCTGAATTGCAGCTCTGTAAATGTGAGCCGTTGTGAAAAGGAGGTACATGTGTCCCGTGCTGCCCCCCCCCCCCCCGCCCATTACATATGAACTAAGGCAGCTGCCCCAGCTGGGGCTTAAATATAGGAACAGCAAGCAAAATCCATCAAGTGGAATAAAGGCGAGTGTTTCAAGTTACCCGTGCTATAGATCCATGGCATGCTGCGTGTATGTGAGATAAGACCCGGGGAAGACGGGACTAACTCCCGTGGAACTCTTTGAAGCCATAGTGATACAAGGGTTGAAATTCCCACAGTCAGGCCCATAATATCAAGTATGTTGCTAAGTACACTTAGAAAGGACCAATCATAGCAAGTAGCTATCACGAGGTAGTCAGCCATACTGCTGTGTACAGTTCAAAAACGGCTCTGGCTCCTATTTAGGACGTGAACGTTAAAAAGTTCTTAAATATAACTGGACAGAAGGCTATAAAAGGGTGAAAGGCAGGGGGAAAAAAAACGAGTAAAGATAACCTCACTTGGGCCATTTTATTTATCTGACACAGATTAGGAGGTAACACGGACTAGTAAGGTCTCTATCAGTGTTCCGGAATGTCATTCTTCAAGGGGGGTGGAGCAGCTCGTTGGGGGCTTCGGTTACAGCCGATTTAGGATTGGTCAGGATGGCATGTAGTGCTGCAGCCCGAGGGGGCTGGAACAGTGCTGTGTCGCTAACTAAATGTGCATACTGGGTGTTTCTGGCCACAGAGCAGCCCACACCACCATGAGGGCGCGCTAGGCCGAAGCTCCCTGGTAGAGGGTGCGCCCGTCTCCCTCCACATCGAGCTGCAGCTGACGTTGGGTCGACATGCTACCAACAGGCCCTGCTCTGGCCCCGCTCTGAAAACAAGCCGAGGACTACAACAGTTCAGGAAGATTCAGTCTCTGAAATTACACATGCTGTTTGCTAAATCTATATATTTTAAGGGCTCCTCTGAAGAACTAAGAACTAAAGAAAAATAAGCTATTTGCCTCCTGAACTTCGAAGATTGTAGTAATATTTTTGACTTCTCGCTATTTCTTTTGGCTTTCGATATTCTTTTTCGGCGTCGCGAGCGGGTTCAGCCTTCTGCAGGAAGACCAGCGCAACTTGACTGGACCTGACCCGGTGCTGCCAGTAGCTTAGCCATGCCAGTGGGGGGTATTAACCGGCCGCTCTCGGCCTCCGTCCCCAGGGACTGCATCCACGAGTGCCGGGTTTGCAGAGTGTCGGTGGTGGGCCTGACCGAGTACGCCAGTCACATCTCGGCCCCCCTGCACAAGCAGCGTGTTCAGGCACAGCGGCGTGAGGGCACGGGGGCAGACCCGGAGGAGGAGCACCTCGACGAGGAACTGGTGCAGCTCATCCAGAAGCGAAAGGATCTCAATCGGTGAGAGCCCCTTCTCGGAACAATTATGTTATAGAGCAAGCAATATTTGATTATTTTATTTAATTTGTTTTACAGTTTACTACTTAACATTTGATAAGTGCACTCCCATGAGTCTATGGATGTTCATATTTATGATTTGAGCTTTGAAGGAACCGCTGAAAATCCCTGTCCCTTATTTATAATTCTGTTGATTTACTGATTTAGATCTTTTGATTGGTCAGCAAATGTGTAAAGTTCTAATCTCTCCCTGTAGGTTGAAACGCATTTTATCTTAGGCACGAGATGACAGGAATACAAAGAGCACAGAGGCAGAAAAGAGATTACATGCTCAACAAAGAACTCGCTGATAATGTTATAAACTTAATCACCGCGGTTACTGTTGGTTCATCGTCTCTTTCATGAGACTCAGAGTTCTAATTTAAACCATTTGAAAACAAGGCACTGACCTGGGTCATATATCAGTGACTGGCATGGCCTAAAACAGCAGTGCATTCAGCTCTCTCCTTTTACGAGGGCAGACACATTTCTCGTGCTTCTACGACATGGAAACACTGATTGTACGCAAACTCTGTAGCTATACTAAATGCTACTCCGGAATCTCTAGTATATAGTCAAAGCATAAGCATATTGTTGTACTTTGCTGTCTTGCAATAAAGGCAGTTTTTATGGTATATTTATATCTCACTGTGTCGTTATGGTGACTTATGGAACGGGCCATAGTGAAGAAAATAGCATTCATCTATGTCTAGATATTTTTGTGAAAAGGATTCAGACTGATTTAAAGACTTTTGCCTTGTTTTATTTTTCTTCTTTTACAAATGTCAATGGATAGCACTGGCGCCATGTTAAATTGTTGTGTATAACGTTTCCAAGGCTGGAGTGTTAGTCTTCTCCGTATTACAAACGCATGAGAAATAGGGTGTGTACGGAATAGTAAATAAGAGGGCTTTGGATTGTGTGAGGTAGCACAGTGATGCAAAGATCAGCGTATGAGGAGCGGCAGCAGCTGATCTTCAGTAGCTGCTGGTCATGCTCTGAATTGTATCTCGACTTAAACTTCTGAGGTCATCAGCTTATTCAACGCAGTTAATGTTTGCAGTTCGCAGAACTGGATCTGCACTCACACTGATAACGTTATAGCAGTTAGCCTGTTAAATATAGGCGGAATAAATTAATTGGGGAAATTCCCGACTGTATTTATTTGTTATTTATAGTGCTGCCTGCTGGACTTGAAATGCTACCGGTCTTACCCAGACCAGATAAGATATAGTTTAAAACTGAAATAAAGTTGTTTCGCAAAATATTATTCGCTTGAATTCCCCGAGCCTCATACGTTATAATGATATTGCTGGACGTGTTCCGAATATAACATATCGCTTTTTAATATAGCATGCGTGTGCTACATTGTTATCATAGGATTGAGGAAGAGGACGTGAAAAAGCAAACCAAAAATGAAGAAAAGCAGCATAAGCAGGAGAGGCGCCCGACGGGGCACCAGCGGGTCCAGCAGAAGGGGGGGCTACAGCACTGGGGCTACCCCAGATACCCCCAGCTCTCTAAAGGCTTCAGTATGCCCAGCTGGCAGGGAGGTGGAGGCGAATGGAGCTCCGCTAGGCTGCTGCAAGGCCGGCCGTGGCCCTCTAGCCACCAGAGTCGGAGTGCCACTTGGCATGCCGAGGGGCCCCCGGACCTTCAGCACTGGCGCTCTGTCGACCAGGCGGTAGGAGGCGAAGGTCGCGGAGCCGGGAAGCGGGGATACGTGGGGTTCCCCCCGCCAGAGAGGCACCGCTTCTCTCTGTCAAGCGGCGATTGTAGCGGCAGCCTAATCCGCAGCGGCAGGTTCTCCTGGGAGCGGGCGAAGGAACCTTCTCACAGGCAGGTAGAGGCAGACCTCAAGAGCGACAGTCTTCACCTGTCGGATGCCATTAGCTTCAGGAAGGGACCTGGTGACCACAGACAAGAGCATGAAGAACAGTCTGAAGGGCATCATGACCACATGGCTGGGAATCAGAATAAAGAAGGGTCTTCTGGAGACAAAAGCAAGGGAAGGGCCTCGAATCTCAAAGACAAGATCAGTCGCTGGGCACCCTACCCTCCGGCCAAATACAATGAGATCACGCCCTGGAAGGAAGCCGGGGACTGTCTGCCTGGGCTAGCAAAGTCAAAGTCTGATCTGTCTGGGAGGGAACTGGGAGGAAGGTTTGGCAGCTCCTTGGCCCCTCAGAATGGCCAGGGTGAAGATCGAGAGCTTTCAGAGAGCAGTAGCCTGGCTTTTAACTCCTCTTCTGCATTGAGAGAAGCAACATCTGGAGCCTTTTCCAAATCCAAGTACAGTCCCCACCACCGACCCTCCGTTTGTGACTCTACGGAGTTGAGAAATCACAAAAGCAGCTTAAACCCTCCAAAGAATCACGCGTCAAATTCACAAGACCAGAGACTCGCTGAGCTGATGGGGAGAGCCAAGGCTTTCTTAAAGGAGAATTCGGATCCTGTTAATGCGGCAACAGCTGATGTCAGTATGGAAACTGTACTTTTTATAGAGGAGAACCAGGTGCCAGAGGGCATTGAATGTGAGGCTGGAGATGAGAAGGAAGAATTATTTAAGGAGAACAAGGATCTCAACAGCGGTTACTCCACAGAAGAATCCAGATATGCCTGTTCCTTGCAGTCCATACAGGTGAGCACTTCAACCTGTAACATTACGGAACATTCTGTTCCTTCAATTCTCTATGAAGAAAATGAAGCAGATGTGAAGGACAAAGATGAAAATTATAAAGTTGGACAGCAGGAAGAAGACAACCGCAGAGAATTACCCGAGCAGACGGTGCAAGCGATGGATGAAGGATTTGGTTCCGACATTGACACTGCCAAGCGCAGTCATTTGCCACAACGCTCTGGCTGTGAGGTGCCTGACCTTAACAAGCTAGGCCTCCCTGCCTCTCTGAAGCGAGACTTGACCCGACACATTGGCTCCAAGCACAAGATGGGGACCCATGAGCCCAACCTAAATATCGCCCGCCGCATCCGCAGCCTCAGTGGCATCCGGAAGGGTGAAGTGGAGAAGGACTCTGGCCTGAAGCCGACCCTCCGGCAAATCATCAGCTGCTGTGGGTCCCGGGGAAATGTGAACTGGGACCAGGTGTATCTTGATGTGTGTCGAAAGAGGCAGGAGCAAGGAAGGGGGATGCCAAGGTGAGACAGATTTTGGATTTAAGGCCGAACACCGGAAGATTACCAAAATGTCCACTTAACATAATTACTCTGATTAATGTATGGATATTACTTTCAATTTTTTCTTTTTTACATATTAAAAAAAAAAAAACTTTTAACTCATTTATTTGATATCCTGTAGAAATTGTACTTTTAAAGTATGCCCATAACAACTATAATCATCTAGGTATGTCTGGTGGTGACTTTTTGCTTGTGGGAGTTTAACTTGCCCAAAAATGTTCTGAGGACAGAACGAAAAATTATTGGTTCTAAGAGACTGCCAATCAGATTGTAGAGGAGGTGGTACCAAGACATCTGATTGGTTGGTCTGACATTGGACACAAGATCTGATTGATTATCTTTTTTTGTTCTTCCCTCAAAACATTTCTGTGCAAGTAAAACTCCCATCAGTGACCTTCTTTTTGCAAACCCACCCACAGGTTTGGGATAGAGTTTGTGACACAGGTTCAATATGAAGAAGACATCCCCTTTGCAGAGGGATTTGATTGGAAGTCTGACTCTGCCTTCAGTGGGGGCACCCAACGCAAGCGCAGCTTCTCGGAGAGCAGCTTGGTGACGGATCGCACCACCGCCACGTTATCGCTGTTCACAAGAGCCGCACGCAGCACGGATATGCCAGAGATGGAGCCACCCGCTCCGTATCCTGGCGGAGCTGCCGGTGGCACACCAACATCCGGGCCAGCTTGTCTGAAAGCAGAAGTGGAGGGGGACGTGAGAGGGGGCTGCATACCAAGCGGGGAGCTTGCAGAGCCACGGAAAGTCGCCCAGGGCCTTGAGTCTGTGGAGGGATATAGCAGCTGCACTTCTGGAACAGAGATAAATGATATGCAGGGGGCTGGGAAAAAACGCAGGGCTGCAGGAGTGAGTTACGCTATGGCAGTGAATTTTAAATGCCTTTAAATAATTATTTCATTTATAGCAACATTTTCTGCAATACTAATACAAATTCTACTTTATTTATTAGGATGTTCCGTCCCCAGAAATTCCCAGCCTGGAACGAAAGAGCAAGAGGATGAAAATCAAGTCTAAAAAAGGCATGCCAATTAAGTTTATTTTGTGTTTTATGTTTTTATAGAAACGCATACATTTCTGATCCTATTCAGGGAGTTCTGGTGCCAAAGCAGCACGCAACACAATTGCGTAGCAGGCAATAATGTAATAACTGACCATAACGTAATAACTGGCAATAACGTAAGAGCTTTCCGATGCATAAATGGCAGTTCTTATGTTATTGACTGCTAAATCCGGCAATAACGTAATAAGGAGTCAATAATATAAAAATGCATATTATGCACAACGTTTTTTAGATTCCGAATTTTTTTTTGGTGAATGTAATAAATTTTATTTATCAACAACTTGTATTACATTAAGAATGGAAAAAGTATTACATTATTGGAAGATATTGCACTATTGGCAGTTATGTTATTGGTTGCTAAAATTTGCGTGAGTGCAACGACCATATAAAAACAGACATAGGTTTACCTTAAGCTGGCCAGTGATTATACAGGCACTGACTCTGAGCTGCCCAGCTGCAGTAATGAGGGTGGCCAGTAGGGCGGAGCCATTATGCAGTGGTAGCTCGCTGGTAGAAAGGACCCCCAACAGTTGTTCTTGGCACGTGACTTTCATGATGAGGCTCAATCCTAGTATATTACTTTGGCTACTCTGGACTGATAAAACATGCTAACCCTAACCCACCTCTCAAAGAGAATAGCCTACCATGGCCTTTTTGAAT
>JAODKK010000025.1:11267906-11291354 GCA_026774405.1 Petrocephalus microphthalmus
TCACAGGGTTGCTGCGGATTAATTTCGATTCAATCACGATTAAATATCATTCATTTCTAATCTATATTAATCGCATTTCATTTTGCATAAGCAAACAGACTAAAGAAAACAATTAACATGTTTATTGAACAAAAAGCGCCTAGTGACAAATCTAGCAACATTCTTGACAAACCATAGCTACTTTCTGTACAATGTTGTCGTCAATACGGAAGTGAGCTGAGCTGCTGAGTTGTGGTGCCTCATTGAAATATGCTACCATAGCGCGAACTGACAGTTATGTCTATCGATCAGTGCTACCTTATCGAGCAAAGCTACCTTAAGGCTGCGCTCGCTCGCTCTGAACGGTGCTGCCTCCCAAATGGAGCGATGGGGCAATTCAACTGCAGAGCTGATTACTCTGACAGATGGACGTGAACATGAATGATCTGCGCACTGACTAGTCAGAAACCTTTCTACCCATTTATTCCTATTCTCTTATTATTAATAGTTAATAACATATCCTAAGCCTTTGCTACATCGGCCAAGCTTTGTTCTTTTGAAAATATACATTTTTATCTGGAAAACATGCACGTAGTTTAAAAGGTAGGCTAACTTTAAATGGTTTTAATGTTAATAGCCTGTGATTTTTCCAGTACAGTGGTAAATAATATAAATGAACATAAATAGAATAGATGATAAATGAAATACTTTAAGCTGCGTTAAAATAAAGTAACCTATATGAGTATTATGTACAGAGTAGGACACAACGTGGTGGCGCTTGAATGAACGTGAATGCGACATGATGATGTAATTGATATGCAAATTACCTTGTGTCGTCATCTAGTAATATCTAGCGACTTTCTGGGTACAGTTTAGTGACTTCAGGTAGGAAATAGTTGGCAACACTGCATTTCAGGGATTTTGAGTCATTCTGCGCTGCAGATGGGTTAATTGCGATTTATTATTATTTTTTTTTAAGGCAGTATTTTTCATCCAGTTAACATTAACCATCTTCAGCTGCTCTTTAACTAGACTACATATGTTTATAACTATTACATTGATTATTTCTGAATTATAAAAGTATTCTCTTCACACAGTTAATTCAGCTGTAATTTTTTATTTTGTGCTCCATGCTAATACAGCATAACTGTCCAATCCATTTTGGCATAAATTGTACTTAAAATAGCCCCTTACCCAGATTCCACTGTCATTTCATAATGGCGCCTTAAACACTCTGTTTTAACAAATCGATATAGACTGGGCTTTACAATTCTGACGTCTCCTTAAATGGAACAATTTTGCCCAGAGGGACTGTGGTCCTTGGGGTTTTATGGCATTTTATAGACATCATTCACGACTAGTGAACCAACATTGATACTTGTTTATCTCCTTGTTGCAGTGTAGCATCAGCTCCTCAGTGCTACGGACACTGTCATGATGGGCTTTTGTGTTTATTAGTGTAAACTTTCCCAGTTTCCGGAGAATAATTATACAAATGTGGCATACTGTTTCCCTAGTAACCTGGACCTTGGTTCACATACCAGTGTCCTTGTTTGTGTGTGATTTCCTTTGGTCCTTGACTCCTCCACTAGAGTTTGTGCTTTTCCATTTCTTACCCCCCCCCCCCCTTCCAGACGACTGTTATCGAGTATGTGAAGCCCTCGGACCTTAAGAAGGACATGAATGAGACTTTCAAGGAGAAGTTTCCCCACATCCGACTGACACTAAGCAAGATCAGGAGGTACCTCTTTCACCTCGCACTCATATCTCGCTCGCCAGGGTTGGGTTCTACTGCCCCAGATGTCAGGCTGCTCAGCTGCTTGCTGCCCCAGATATGATGCCCCTAAGGGTCTTACTGCCTCAGGTGTGATGCCCCTAAATCTCTTACTGCCCCAGGCATAAGGCTTGTAAGTTTCTTACTGCCCCAGATATGAAGCCCCTACGTTTCTTACTACCCAGGTGTGATGCCTCTAAGTCTGTTACTGCCCCAGGTGTGATGCCCCTAAGTCTCTTACTGCCCCAGCCGTGAGGCCTCTAAGTTTCTTACAGTCCCAGATGTGATACCCCTACGCCTCTGACTGCCTCATGTGTGATGCCCCTAAGTCTCTTACTGCCGCAGGTGTGAGGCTTCTAGTTGAAGGTCCTGCACAGTTTGGCTAATGCTCATATTGCCAAAGCGACAGAGGTGACTGCCTGTGTGCTTTGCTGTGGCTACGGCAGTCTGAAGAGAGAGATCCGCAAGCTGGCACAAGAGGACTGCGGTTATGAGGAGCCCACGGTGGCCATGGCCTTCGTCTACTTCGAGAAGCTGGCGCTGCGCGGCAAAGTGACCAAGCAGAACCGCAAGCTGTGCGCCGGCGCCTGCGTGCTGCTGGCCGCCAAGATCGGCAGCGACCTGAAGAAGCACGAGGTCAAGCAGCTGATCGATGTGAGTTTCTCGCTTCTGCCTCTATGGCATTTTTTATTTCACATGATCGATCGATCGATCGACAAACCATGGATGGTGTTTTTCAGAAATTGGAAGAGAAGTTCCGGCTAAATAGGCGGGAGCTGATTGCCTTCGAATTCCCCGTCTTGGTAGCTCTGGAGTTCAGCTTGCACCTGCCAGAGCATGAGGTCATGCCTCATTACAGACGTCTCCTGCAAAGCTCCTAGCATTGGCTTCACTTCAGGAGAGCCCAGTCCACCATCCTCTCCTGACCCGGAACTGCTTAAACTGCTATATGTACTCCTAACATATCACTCATCGAGTACGCACCCGTACGCCCCATTTTTGCTGGGATTTGAGCACTTCCTGTCACATGGTACCCCCAAATCCCAGGATCCTCTTCCTTTCTTTCAGCAGATTCTCCACTCAACAATTAAACAGTTTAAGATATTATTTGGACGGCAAACAAGCAAGGGGCTTGAATAGGATGCACTAACCTTTTTACTTACACATTTGACTATGACTGATTTCTTTCATCTTTTAATATACTTGTAGCTTTAGCACTTTTGCTAAGAATGTATGTAGGTCGGTAAAGAGTCAAAAGAGCAGCTTTTTATCCGTAGGAATAAGCCAGACAACTTGGAGCATTATTCATATTTTGACATTATTTGGGTGTTTTTTTTTTGGTCCCAGTTTTGGACTGGCTGTCTGAGATGTTCAGGTGGTTCTAATTTTGGTTCAGGGATTTGCACTGAAGTCATATTTTTTGAAAAAAACAAAAAAAAAAAACAAATCAATACCCTATGATGCCAACGTTGACCAGAAGTACTCAGTTGATTGGGATATCCAGTACTACAAGTACAGACCTGTAATGTGGCCAGTGATATATTATCTATTTGTTAAGGATCTCTAATTTATTTGTTTGAAGCATTTATTGTTTTGTGACTATTATTAAACAATCTGCCACTCAAGACGACAATACTGGAGTCTTTCAGAGTAGTGATGTTTCCACATTACAGGTTAACAACCTGCAATGTGGCACAAAATAACATGCCAGTGTTTTCTTTGTACCGGTGGAGACTAGCCCTGCACTCTTCAGTGTTTCACTTCCTGTGCTCTATGTTAGAGTATTTTATAGGCACATTACTGGTGCTGTTCTATAACAAATTAAAGGCCAATGAGCAACTGTGTGGATCACATGATACAGTCATGTGTCTTTGTATTATCCAATAGCAAATGACCACCCAGATTATAGCTCCCTTGTTTTTTTTTTCTTTCTTCATTTACACAGAAAGAAACAAATTCCTGTAGGTAGCTTGCACTAGTCTGGTTTAAGAAAACTGCTCAGTACTTTATTAGTATGGACGGTATATGTGCTTTTTCAAATGTTTCCATTTGTATAGGTTCTCTTCCCAGCTCTAGTTGTATGATCAGCTTTTTTCAGGAACATAGAGCCTCCCAGTTGCAATGCTGCGTCTACCAAAGCCACAGTTTCTCCAGAGCCTCACCTCGGTGACCTTTAAGCCTTTGATACTTGCAGTTAATGCATACATTTGCATAATTTTATACTGTCAATCTACAGCCCCGCCCCCACCCTAGAAAACGAGCACATAGTACCATCATAAATATATGGCTGTGATTTGCATATATCTGTTAGCAGCACCAGCGGGCTTGCCGTGAAATTAAATGCGTGCCATATTACATTTATGGAGGCACCATGTTTGTGTTTCTCAGATACAAGTGATTCATGTAAGATTATGATGAAGAATGCATTATCCATTTATTTGTTACTATGCTACACATTTTTAAAAATCATTTTTTCATTGTAGAAAACTCTTTCCATTTGCATATTGTGGATCTGTGTAGTCTCTGTTTACAAGTGACAAGCCATTTAGCTAATCTTGATGTTTTATAAGCCGGGATTGCAGTAGGTGTTCTTTCCTGCTGTTTCGGGCATGGCATTAGAGGCCATTAGAAAGGTTGTTTCATTCAACAATATCAGCTTATCTTCCTTTCATGTATACATGTAATCGAATAAGTAGAAACGGTAGCAGGAAAGGCTAAAGAATGTGTAATTGAAGTATTTCCGACCGGCTCGGCTGAAGATAATGAGAGAACCTTGGATCTGCAGCACAAGGGTATGAAGACAAATATTGTTTTTTGACTTACCAAACCTCTGGTAAATATTTACACATGTTGTGTACAGAAACGACTTCGAATAAACAACATAATGAAATTGTTCTCATCGAGTCACATTTTCCTTTCGATGTCCTTGCTCTGCTTAGTTATGCTTTCATTTCCTCTTTTAGACTGTGCCCCATGCTTTGTGCCGTCTTGATGCTGAGTTTTTAACCGCTCAATTAGTATTTTCGGAGCAGTGCGCACCACCCATGTCCACAGCGGATAAACTGTGCCCATGATTGCACTCTTGGGAAATCAGGCAGAAAACATGCAGATTTCACATACTGATTGTTGATGGCAGTAGACATCTTCACGTTAAATCACAAAATTCATTAATCCTTATCCTGACCACCCGCAATATTTTTCCCAGTAATCTGTGCTTCAAGGAACTTTGTGTAGTATAATTCTACTTTTCTATTTATTTCTACTTCAGCTCTATTGTGTGCAGGTTAACTTTAATGAAACAGAGTTTAAAATCAGGTCTTGGCTATTTTTAGGATCATCCACTGTTATAAACAAAAATTCTTAAAAGAAAATCAGGCCAAGGACTTCCAATGGCCTTTAGGACTTTTTTGCAAATAAAATCTTTTTGTGACTTCCTGTTGATTGTCATGTTACCAGTTTGCCACTGTATCTTTAAGATGTCTTTCTCAATTAGTACATGTGAATGTTATGTGGCCACTTTGAGGTACACCGATCTAAGACCAAGTAGAAGCGTGAAATTTGAGTCACAAGGTGCTAGAAACATTATAGATTTATGCTGACCCAATAGCATCATGCACAGATATTTCAGCCAGACAATTGTGCTGTAGACTTATGAAACTGAGCTCTTAATGTCACTGCAGTAAACCAAACTCGCTGGAAACAAACACCTTAATCCGAAGCAACCTTCATTATTACACATCCCCATGTCCTTCTGAAAGTGTCCATTTGGGATAGAGTGGCCAAGGGGGGATGAAAATAGTGAGCCTCGATGCTTAGGGACAACGTGGAGCTTGAATGGTGCTAAACTGGGATTGGCATGTGTATGCCAAGGAAAAATTCTCCAGACCATTAAACCACCACCACATGAAAAGGTACAGGCTTCTTTGAATCAGCAGAATGGAACCATAGATCTATGCGAATTTTACCAAATTCTGAGTTTACCATCAGCAACCTGCAACAAAACTGATGTTTCTCAGATCAGGAGATGGTTTTCCATTCTACAATCATCCACAATTTGAGGATATATCATCTGCATATGCATTATGGCAAAGCACTTAATTTTTTAAGAATAAAATTTATTTGTAAAATAAGCTTTAGTACAGTATTTAAGGGGAAGATGTTTCAAATGGCCCCATGATGAACAACATCTGATAAAAATTTAAAGGTACAGTCTGGATGATCTACTTCAGGACAAATTATTATTCAACATTGTTAATTTCAAAAGCAACACATTTATAAAATGGTCACAGAGCAGATAATGAACATATATATATATATATATAAAAGAAATGGCTCCCCTTGACTGGTACAGGTTCTGCGGAACAGTAGACCATTTCAGGGCTTATAGGATAGACTCAAGTACTGTCTCAAGTTTAAATGTGCAAAACTATGTTCTTCCATGGGAGATAAAAAAAAACAACATTTTTACACGCTAATAAGGCAAAGTGACAGTGACACTGGATGCTGATGTTATTGAAACATTGTAAGAACGTTATTTCCTGACATCAGATGACACTCCAGTCAAATATGGCACTACCACCGAGTACAAGTACATTTTTGAAGCATTTAAGACTGCATTAGAGTAATTTATCAATATCCAATATCCATATTATGTATGCAACATACTATCACACTGAAGAGGTGAACACAGAGGTGATTATTCTTTCTTTTTTAGAGAAATATTAAGATAACAGCACTCTTATGAAGAGATCACAACTGTATTAGCCTGGAAACTTTCCAAAACCTCTTCTCCTGTTTAGTGCTGGCCATTATTAGAGGATTATCTGCTTTTCAGTCAGCACATAGCTGAGGGGGCCAGTGCATTGTTTAAATTCCCTTAATAATAATGCATTTACCTTTCTCTGTGCTGCACTACAGTATTCTGAGTCTCATCGATCCAAGGCATTATGCTCTGAATATACCAGCAGGCCCTCTCCAGCGTAGTTGACCAGGAGGCTGTGGATGTAACACACAACAGTGGTTAACAGCAGATCAGGCTGGTATTAGATGCACTAAGTTCTCTACAGGCATCAGTCAGTCTTAAAACCCCTAACCTACAGCCTTTATTCATGTCAGACTCTGCCTTCTGTTACCTCTATCTCCTACTCATGCCATACCAGTCAGTAGTCTGCACATGCCAAGCCACCTGAAAAGCAGAGTGACAGCGTCGCAACGTATGACCTGGCCATCTGACCTAAACCCTGTAGAGATAGTTTTGGAGGAGTTTGACAAGAAAGCCGGAAAAGCATCCCAGGAGGCCGCCTCATGAAAGTAGGGTCGGCCAGTCCCTATTGCAATTGGGGTTAAGCGCCTTGCTCAAGGGCCCAGTGGTGACCCTGCCGACCACAGGACTTCCACCGGCAACCTTCTGACTCCCAACCCACAGAGCTCCTCCCCAACAAATTATTTTTTTCTTGTTCAGTACTTTTTTTGTTCAGTGCATAATTCCATATGTGCCGTTTTATAATTTTGATGTATTCTTCATACAAATCAACCTTTCTATGGGTAGGTGTTACCAAACTTTTGACTGGTATTATATTTATTCTCTATCGATTTATATTTGTTTTCCACATAACACTATTAATGTGTATCACTGGGAACTGGAGCTCAAAACATGACAATTTCATTAACGGCAGTGTTGAATACACATGAATCTCTCACTGTACAGCTTGTACTGGAAATGGGCCCATTTCACATACTAAGCGCTTGCCTTAATTCAAAAGCCTCTATATCAATTGCAAACTAAGAAAAAGAATTTAACACCAAATACTTTATAACTGTTATTAATGCATTATACATCTGCAATTTATGCATTTTATCTGCATCTCCAGTGACAGAATGTAGCAAACCCAGACATTAAAGGAGCATACTTACCAACAGAGAGCAGACTTGCTGACAACAATGTCAAACACAAACGGAGACAAGCACGCGGCCAGGATCTACACACAGGGCAAAGGACAAATGGGACATTAAAACAAGGCAATGGGACAGAACAGTGGACACGGGATATATCCACTAGCTTCCTGGGACTCCTCTGAGCAAAGACAGGCATCATATTCATGACACAGCAGCATCTGCGTGACCTACAATGAATCGGCCCAGAATGGGTACAGCGTATATTTAATCAACCTGCTAAAATAATCTCTGCAAACCTAGTTAGCCATGAGTCTATACACTATGGAGGGCTTTGTTTAAGGGTGTAACTGTGGTCTTTTCCCAGCGATGTCGCTATCAAACGTGCAGTTGTGCAGGACGCTAAGGAGAAGGAGGATCCCACCATCCATAGATAAAGGAGGGGAGGCGTGCGCGATCTTTGCTAGCATGCTGTGCTGTGTCCTGTGCATGAGTTCATTTCGGGATTCGGAGATGGTTCCATCTTAAAACAATGATATAGTCAACAGTGATATAGTCATAAATTTAGAAGCTGAATGGTATATTAGTGGCTCATGCTATGGGCAAATCTTACTTTTGTAACTGCATATGGTTAAGATGATTATGATGTTCACTTCACCATGCAAACCCTACACATGGAGCAAGGATGGGATTTGAACCCACAACCCTGGAGGTGCGAGGCAGCAATGTTTCCCATAGAACCATTGAAATTGGCTGCCCTGCCCAGAGCATGCCTTAAAGTGTCCCAGTCCTCCACATGAGATATATTATAATTTAAGTATGAGATGAAGACTCATCGGAGATACATACTGCAGACATGTGATTGAGCAGCACACTTAAATACAATAACAGATATATAACAGAATACGAGTACACTTTACACTGTCATCCTGCTAACAGCCTTTGATCTCACTGGGGCAGCCTGGTAGCTATAGAAACAGTAACGTTAATATTTCAGGACCTCTTACAAAGCCTAGGCACACTGTGATAAAGCTACAATCAATCTTCCCGACACCTTTCCATTTGAAATATCACTTCATGATTATTAAATATGACGATGATTTAAACTGAAAGAGGCATTTGTTGAGTTTGAAAAAATGTAAACATGTCCACCATAAAAAAGAAAACTAGATGGCACAGAAATAAGTAACAAACAAAATAAATATAATTAAAAAATAAAACTGTAGATAAAGCATGTAACACTACAACATGTCTCAGTGAGAAATGGCTTCTTACTGAGAAGCCTGTGCACACCATTTTCCAAAGTATAAGCTAACGTGATGCTCCTCACCTTGGCCACGAAGAGCCAGCTCGCACAGTGCTCCAGGGAAAGGCCGCTCTTCAGCTTGACTGTGGTCAGGAGCAGGAAGAAGCCTAGCAGTGCACTGTGGGATACGGCCAGGTGGGAGATCAGTGTGGACCACAAATGGCCAGCTCCGAACTCGGATGGCATATATAGAGCATGTCATCTACCCTTCGTATGTTCTAACATGGTCTAACAAGCAAAATACTTTAGACAAATATGGTTTGAAATATAGCCAAAATTTGGGAAAGACATGCCCTTTCATAAAATCTCGTACAGAGATAAGATCTGGTAATTTTAATGGGGTGAATGTTCTGTGGTTATAATGTGGCTATCTGTTCCACAGGGGGCAGAAGAGCAGGACTGAAAAAGACAATCACGAACAAGAAACTGAACATAGAAATGGGGCTTAGGCTTAGGAAACTAAATGGCCGACTGTTTTGCACGAGCAATACTCCAACATTCCACTGAGGTGAACCTAAAATGTATAAGGTATCCTGGACAGAAACCCAGATTACCAGGAGGACACCTACAAGCTTCCACACATGCAGAAGCCAGTCAGGAAACTAACCCAAAGCTAAAAAGGCCACAATGACGCCCACCCAGCCACCATAAAAGCCAAGCCAAATCCTTCTTAAAAACTATCAGAAACAGGAAGCTAAAAATACTGCGTTAGCAAAGCGCCGTAGAGAAAGACTGCCTGTCCAAGTCCATCCAGCTGGCCCTACTTATCCACAACTAGGGAATGACTCCCGCGAGCATCAGCTGGCTCTCATTAAACGTGGCATCTGTGGGATAGAGGACTGGTCATCGATCACAATGGCAGCACAAAAAATGTCCCCAAGGCCCCGTGGCATTGTGTCACCTCCCCCAGCTCACACTTTCCACATTACTATGTCCGTTAAGTAAGCAGGCCTCCACTTTCTGTGCTGGCCCGACGGCTCGCAAGTGTGTTACAAGTGGTTTCAAGATTCAAGTACTGGAAAGAGAAGTTAATAAGGCGGGCAGTCACAGGTGAGAAGTGGTATGGCTATGGCCTCATTACAGGGATTCCTCAAGGACAGGCCTGTTAGGGTGGAAGAGAGGCAGGAGCGTGGCTACAGGTGGGCATGGGGTGGAGCATGCCCATCCAAAAGGATCGTCCAGACGGATCAAATGTAATCCTTCATTGGTGATCTAACAGAATCTCTAAATTGTTATATTAAGAGCTTTTATTGTTGGCCCTGAAGTTAATTTCTCATGTCTGCTCCCACCCAGCCCCCAGCACAGCTGCACCAGCTAGTCAGTGTCCTTGATTGTTGCGTTTGTCCTGGATTGTTTGGTTCAGCTGTGCTGAGAGCTGGGAGAAAGTGAAACTGTGGACTGTCTGGGGGTCTGTGAAGTCAGGGATGAGAAAAGCTGCCCAGATGACCGATATATCTGTGGATTTTCGGGGTCGATACTCCGCTAAGACAGATACATTCGTTTGTTGGGCTTATCGAGTGGAGAGACATTTAGTGGAGAGACGAAGGTCCAGAGGAACTGGCCGCACTGATGTGAGCGTCCCAGGAGAAGCGAGCACCGACCTGGCCCAGCAGCCACTGTGGAACCTGTAGGACTGCAGGAAGGGGAACTCGAAGACACCGAAGAGGTCGCCTGACCGAAAAAAAAGTGCACGGTTAACACAGAAATGCGGCTACGTCCCTCAGCGCCAAAACCAGTGTGCTACTTTAACACCATCAGCCCACAACCCATTCCGGGTTCTGCTTTACTAAATCACCAAATAAAAATATGTCCCCAAAATATGAATAGGTCTTTTAAGGCTGGAGGGGTAAGGTGCAAATGTCGCAGAAAGCGACAACATACCTGTTGGATGGGCGGCGACGGCTAAGAGCAGAACGCTGAGAGACACAAAGAAACAATTACACAAATTACCATTACCATTACACAGCACGGGCAGAGGGCAGCCGAGCTAAACCGTGGTGACTTACTACAGGACAAAGAACGTTATCACTGTCACGTGTCACTCTGGATCCACACACGCTGTATCTCTAGGATTACGCTGGAGTGTGTTTGGCTTTGGATTCAATCTCAAATACCACCAAACATTGTGAAATCATTCTACAAACTCACATGGTCGAAACCGACTGATAAAAAAAAAACACATTTTATCTTCCATAAAAATCTCTCCATAACAAATTTGTACAGCTTTGCGGTTAATTTTTAATTACAGCCATGCTGTCTGGCTTGTAGTGGATCCAGATGACTGAATCGCTGGAGGGTTTTGTGGGAAATAATTTTAACTGGTAAGAGTAGTTTGACTGTATTTTGCATGACTCCACTCCCCTCATTTGACCTTAAAGCTCTGGTATCCATTCTTTACATGTTGGAGTTAGCTCAAGCTTACCTGAAAATGTAGTTGATGCACTGCTGTTCAAGGTCACTGAGATAAAAACATATGCATTAGTAACGTTATGTGTTTTAGATGCATAATTATCCAGCAACCCTTATTAAAAATAATTAAAATTCAGATTTCTTGTTATCTGATGCGGCATGATGTCATACCACATCACAATTAGTCCTGAGTCCTGAAAGAATAACAAGCATGGAACGTGACAATGAAGCTCTTAAGTTATTTTATCACTCTGAAAATCCCTCATTTATGCCTTCATTTTACAGTCTATTAGCCACATGTTTAAAGCCCAGCTCTACAGCCTCTCAAAATGAACATTTTGATGTGTTGCTTTAAAAAAAGCATACAGCAGCAAAGGCTGATTTGCTGGAATCTGATACCATTAATCACATTCAAAGTGTATGTAATCAGAGAGTTCAGTTGCATTTAGCAGACGCCTGTCAAGACCGACGTACAAGTGAGGAAAACTTAAGGTCAGAGATTGAGGTAAGCTGACACCCAGTGCCTCTAAAGTTGGTGGGTTTAATGGCCTTGCTCAAGGGCCAAACAGTGGTAAGATTACTCTGCCAACCACATTATTCAAACCCACAACCTTCCGGGCATGAGCACAGATCCCTACTCCTCAGAGCTGTAGAACCACATTGCTCTATTAAATTCACAGCTGCATTTTGATAGCATGATTGTAGCAAACTTAAGGTGGTCATTTGTCTATACCTTAGATGGCTATATTTGGGAAGCTTCTGGAACACTCGGTATGCCCCTGAAACATAAGAGAATTCATACATAGTGCTCATAGTGCTCAAGACCTATCAGAAAGCATTACAGGCAGAGTACATGCAACCAAATTTACAGCGTCTGTATTTCCACAGAGCCAGAAAGCATTACAGGCAGAGTACATGCAACCAAATTTACAGCGTCTGTATTTCCACAGAGCCAGAAAGCATTACAGGCAGAGTACATGCAACCAACTTTACAGTGTCTGTATTTCCACAGAGCAGTATCCCTTTTTCAGATGATACCATAGAGCTGTTAGCAATGATCAGCCAGCCATACCATACTCAAATGGTGATTTTTGGGTTGGCACTGCATTGCTGGAGTCTTATTAAAGCACAGAAACCACCAACCAAGATAAATCTGAAGAAGCAGTGTTAATGCAAAACTGACCATTGGCAACGCTTACCAACACATGAGCAGTGGATCACAGCCCAGAAGTAGCCACCGGGATCAAACTGCAAACAAAGTTATTGTAAGCCTTCTCGTGACAGTCACAAGGTTCCACCTAGTGGTGCCACAACGAAGTGCAACAAAAAAATAAATCAACTTATTAAGGCACATTTTCATTTGGTTTACCTACCACTGGTCATAATTTACAAATTGCTTTATTCTTGTATTGTGAGCTGGAGGGAAAGTTTTTGCAATAAATGTGCGAGACCCAAATACTAGTCATAGCAGTAATATTTGCAGGCCTTGACAAACGGCCTTGTAACCTTTCCCCCAGAAAAATGGACTACTCAGAAAGATAGAGCATGCCAGGGACTGCAACATGTGAGGAATGCTATGTCTCAAATGCCAGACATATCACAGCAATGGCGACAGAATCCACGAGTGCGTCTGCGAAATCTATTTGCTTTATGTTGAACTTTCAAATTGCAAGACGTCCAGCAGTGCAAACACTTTTTCAGAATCAGAAACATGTATTTTATGATGTTAATCCCTCCTCGGTGTCAGATACTATAGCTGAATCCTTACATCTTGCCTTATGAAAGGGGCATATTTGGAAAAGTCTCCAACATAAAACACACCCAGAGGTGGATAGTTGAAGTTCAGAAAGTAAAAATCCAGACCAAGATTTTGTTTCAACCAACCAGTTAAGTACTCCTTGACTGTGACTATTTATATTCAGCTGGTTGGTTGGGAAAAAATTTTGACTGGATTTGTACTTTCTGGACCTGAACTACCCATCTCCGAACACAACTTACTATGAACAACAGAATAAAGGTATAAAAGTCAGTTTATAAGGAATCTACAGCTCGTTTTACCTTTCCTGGCAGAATTTGTAGAGGTGATTTGTAGAGGTGAATTGTGTGATTTGTTCATAGGTTTATACAAACCAGAAAGTATTTTGCTTATATGCTTTAGTAATACATCACATATTTATATTTTTACAAATACATACATTATACATAGTGTAGGAGCCTAAATATACTTGTAGATTCACACATACAAATACCTTTATTACACAGGAGTTCATGCAGAACCTTGTGTAGTTCATAAATCGCTCTAAAATTTGTCTTTAAATGCTATTTTATAATTGTACCTTTCCCCCCACATTATGTTACTTCCGGAATACCGTAACATGGTCCAATAACAAATCAGTCTAGCAGAGCCAACCTCATTCTCGAAGCATGCAAGTCATGTGACTTGGCAGCACATCCAACCACGGGTTGGGTGCATGTGCTACACGTCTCCTCTTAACCCTTTTCCCGTGATAATTTCCCCATGTGAAATTTGCCTACCGTTTAATGATGCTCTGGGGTCAGGAACACGGATCAAACACGGGATAGGGGTTAAAGCCGCAATGAAATGCAGATATGAGACTGACCTGTGGGTCAACCAGGGGAAGGCCAACAGCAGACGCCAGCAGCAGAGTCACGCTGCATGAGAGAATAAGAAGGCAGACATATTTTTAGAGCTGCAGGCTCAGACTCCAAATGAAGAAAGAGCTTATCCATAAACTCGGCGAAACAGCAGCTGGTAGGATCTAGCCGCGTAAAACTCTGCTGGGTGACTTCACAAATTAAGGGAACCAGATCCTTGTGTGAATACACAGTCTCCCAGAAAATGCTCAACTCAGATTCCGTGATAAACACATGCAAAGATTTGCACTTAACCCTGGGGAACCCACAGGGTCATATTTGACCATGTATTTCTGCCTGACATTCAATCCACTCATCAAAGTAAAGTAAAATATATATATATTTTTTTTTTCCATCTTTTCTTTTTGTATATTTTTTCGTACCATATACGACCCAAAAACAAAAGTAAAATCTTTACTTTGATGAGTGGGTTGAATATAAGGCAGAAATAAAAGGTGGGGTCATATATGACCCCGTGGGTTCCCCAGAGGTGCGATATATGCAGGGCTTATTCATTATGGATGCAAGTGCAAAATAAATGTATTCAAGGCAGGGTTCCCCAGTTCTGGCCCTGGAGAGCCAGTTTGCAGATTTCCCTGCTCAGGCACACCTACTAACCCTGGTAAGTAGCTGATTAAGGTGTGTTTAAGCAGGGAAATCTGGAAACTGTGTTAGATTGTGGCCCTCCAGGACTGGAAATGGGGAACCCTGATATAAGGTTTGATAGGTGTGCATGTGTGTGTGTGTGTGTTAATGTGTATGCATCTTCCTATGCTATTTACATCTGCATGATTAGTATAGTCGATATGCATGTAGATGTACTCAGGTTTGAATCCTGCGCCTTGAACCCAATGTCCCGTCTGCCTGTTTGCAGTGAATGGCTGTGCTCCTGACTCTCTGCCACCTGCTACCAGCCTCTCAGCTGCGCCACCTCCCCCCCTCCCTGCCCGTGACACTAACCCCTGGGCTAAGGTGCCCCCAGCCCCCATGGACTGCGGACCTTCAAGCTCAGGTAAGGCTTTTCCGGAGTCTCGCAAAACGGTAACCTTGATTTCTGATTGCTTTGCATTTGACGTAGCTATTAGATGCCGTTAAAAAAGACGTTTGTTTGTACAGTTCAGCTTCAGATATATCCGTGGATGCTTTTTCTGTCTAATTTTTTTTGAGTAACGTTTTTTAAATCTCACAGGAGGAGACTGGACAAGCCCCACCCCACCCAAGGCCAGCCCAGTGGCCCCCACAGCCCCGCCCACACACAGACGCACCCCTTCCGAGGCTGACCGTTGGCTGGAGGAAGTCTCAAAGTCTGTGCGTGTGCACCAGCCAGGCCCCTCCCCACCTGTCCAAGCCTTTCCTGGCCCAGCTCCCATTCCTGTAGCCCCTGTGGCCTTCATTTCACCACTGTCCCCAGCCGTACCAGTACTACCTCCCCGCCAACCCGTGTACCACACCCAGACCCCCGGTGCATACCCCATAACCAATGGCTTGCCGTATTCCCAGCCGAGTGTACCCATAGTTGGCATCACACCTTCTCAGATGGTGGCCAACGTCTTTGGCTCTGCCACTCAAACACAGGTGCCCCCCCAGCCCTACCCAAGTCCACACGTCCTTTATACGCAGCATAATTCCCCCTCTACCTGTAATTCCTTTCCTAAGCCTCACCAGGTTCCCACCGCACCCCCGGTTCCTCTCTTTGCGCCTAACGGCACTGCTGCCTTCAATGGGTCTGAGAACTGGGCGCCGACTTCCATGCGGCCTCCATCCGCTCCTGCTTCGCCACTGCCAGCCCATCTCCACACTGACGCCTTCGAGGCCCAGTGGGCTGCGCTGGAGAGCCGCACCCGCCAACACACCAGTCCCTCGCCGACAAATCCGTTTTCCAGTGAGCTGCACAAGTCCTTCGAAATCCAGCTTTAAGACTTGGCTAAAATGACATTGAACTAGGAAACGAAAGGAGCATCGATGGGGGAGAAAGGGATACGGACCTTCACCTGCTCCACTTAAGAAAACAAAGAGATAAAAAAAGCCCCCTATTCTGTTCCCCAAGCCGTATTGGCTATTGGAGCACAATAGGACGCTGTTTTTGTCGGGTTATGAGCTACCACAACCTGAGACAATGCAGCAGTTTTCAGATGCTGTTCTGAAGACGCTGAACAACTAATGACTTCGTTTTCCATTAGTGAGATTTCAGCAAAGCACTTCGCTAAAGACCTGTGGAACACTAGTGACCTGTAGTCACAAACTACCCCCTGCATCCTAAGAATGGGGACCGGTGGGAAGGCGCTAACGCTTCTTACTCACGGACTCCCCCGTGTGGCGGTTAAGTTAAATGACTCGCAAGCACTGAAGAGACCTGAGCTTTCAGAACCGAGAGGTTTTCAACGTTCTGAAGAATAAGTGAATGCCAAAATATTTATTTTTATGCAGTTACTTTATTTTAAATAGCTTTTTGACTTTAACAAAAATAACCTTGCCAAAGGTGCAGACCAGCTACTATCGTTTGTGTATATGCAGACGCATTGTTATTGTGTGTGTGTGTGTGTTCCTTGTGTTCAATGCGCGGAGGACACACTGATCATTAACCATTGCTTCGGGTGTAACAGTTTGAGTTAGAGTGAAGGAATGGCCTTATTTTTGTTCTCTCATTGGCAATATATGATTGTGTGTATTTTAGTGTAAATAGTCCTTATTGCAGCAACAATCACATGGACCTTGGGAGGAACGGTCCCTGGCGTCTGGTCGGGGAATAGTTCGTTTACCAGACGACTTTTACATTTGTTATGTTTTCTTGTGTAAGTAATCAGTACTTTTAACTGTCAGAAAAGTGCATCTTCACAAAAGAGTTTTACTGCTGCATCATTTTGGTCCTGGTATGTTTTGTTTAATTTCCTTTTTTTTTATAACAATAATTTCATCTCCAAATTTGTTTTATTTAAACATTTTGCTGTCTTATTAAAACAGATTGCGTTATACGTTTGCAAAATCGATCAAAGTGATGTTGGAGAGACCATGGACCGATAGTATGCAATAGTGGTGTTTGGCCGCAACAGAAGTCCTCTGGGTTAGCTAGCTTAGGGGGCGGACGAAGGTGTAGCATTTTTACCTAAACCTGTAAATTTTTCTTTTTTAAAAATGAATTTCCCGTTTTATCTTACTTTTACTCAATTTCCAGACAAATGAAGTGAAATGACTGAATAAAGTTATGGTGACAGAAGACGAGCGTCGGTGTCCGTTTGTGCTTTTAGTCTGGAATAAATTATTGATAAACATTTCGATGGAAAGTGGAATTCGCTAAATGTTTTTTTTTTGGTAAGTGGAGAGTGCGATGTGATCATATTAATGTTAGCGATTTCATTAACTCGCTTAAATATGTAATAAATTGAAAATAAATCATATAAACTGAATCCAAAACGCAGCAGGGAAATACCCAATCTCAGCCGCTGGGGTCGCTGTCTTGTACCGCCGGAGAACAATCTGGCTGCAGTATCTGTGACCTTAAATGCTGTGCAGTCTGGTTCGAGACAGTACGCATGCGCAGACATTGCTGCAATCCTGAAAAATAAGTAAAAGCAATGCAGACACGTAACTAAATACAAACATTAAAGCATGACATAAGTCACCATACGGTAACATCGTTCCCGTGTTTTTGGAGCTAATAATGCGTACTGCATTTTAACCAACGCTGTAGATGGCGAGGCCTGCGTGTGCGTGGAGGCGCTGTCAGCGGTGCGCCGCAGCAAACGCTTAAATGGAGCCGGAAAACGGCGTATAACTGCATTTGAGTGAGTGTGCATACGGATACTGCGATGCTCAGGTACGTGGGGAGCCCCGGAGCCGTGCTGCTGAGCGGCGGGGCCGCCGGAGCGCACGCCGGCGGCTCAGGAAGCCGAAGAAGTCAGACTGCACTTTATTGTTACAGCAGTATCCGCTAACTCGGCCGGCGCGGCGGTAATGCACATGTCCAGGTTGTGCGCTAATCTTAAGAGCTGGAAATGCCTCTTATATCCGAACGTAGCTTCATTCAGGAGCGCCGCGTGACTCGCAGCCTGTCCGCGGCGCGCGGCGTCCGGCTGACGCGTATAAGCGGAGCGAGGCTCGGAGCCACATTGCGCCTAATGCGGCGCGATAATAAAATATGCTGAGTTACGAGGGAACTTCGCTCGGGCTACGTTCGGGACTTTTAGCGTCGTAGGCATGCACTTCGCATTTCGGTGCCCGTTTTTCGTTTTGTTTGGCGCTGGCCGGCCACGTCGCCGTGAGAATAGCTACCTGTAATCCCGTGTGAGACTTAGTATCTGCAATAACCCTATTATGACATTCTTAGTAAAACGGCTCATAGCATTTGATGTGCGTCAGTGAATAACTTCTGACACCTTTGCTGGTATATTATTTAAAACGCTCTAGCAGTAATTACCCGTTTATAGTAAGGCAACCGTGACGTTGTATCAGAATGGTTTCGGCTACTCTTGGCACCGAAACTTTTGTCTGTATCGCGGTTTGACTGACGACACGGTGAAGAATTCCCAGGGTCTTCGCAAAGTAGAAATGCACATTTTATATTATGCATTAGTTTTATGTGCTCCATTGCGAAACATCAATTCGCCACCGGTGTTGTGATTGCAAGTTGTTGTTGTTGTTGTTGTTAATGTGTGGTTTCGTTTTCGATTTGTTTTTTCTTGCTCCTCCAGGAGAAAAAATACGGCCTGAAGCCCAGAGGCATGGGCATCAACTGCCAGGAGGGCCAGACTATCACTGTCGTCTTCAAGCCTTTCGATACTGAATGTTAAACTTTGAGAGAATTCTGTTTGGTGTTCCCATTTCGAAGTGACACAATATTTCAGCAGCAGATGATGGACGTCATGTTTGTCTATTTGTTACCCATTACTTCTGGGTTTTGCATCTTCATTAATTTGGCTTAGTCAGTTTTGTTTTTTTTTTTTTTATTATTTTGATAGTTGCCCTAAATTCTCATCCCGTTCTGTTTTTCCTCCTTGACGACCGCCTTACATTCGTCTTCTAGTGCCCTTCTGATCAGTCAAAAGTGAATTTCCCTTCCCCCTAATTTGGTTTCATTTCCGCCGAGATGTCCCGCCCAAGCGTGCTCACAGCTGCTATAGCCACTGTCCTAGGAGCCACTCTCGGTGGCCTGCTGTTCTGGAGGACGCGGCGCTTCCCGAAAAAGACGCGCTCTCAGGGTCTGCCGTATCCCGACCCGGTACAAGAGGAGCAGCATAGTGCAGTGCAACCCCCAGTATCATCACCACTGCCACCATCCCCGCCGTCGCCACCAATACACAGAGCTTCGCCCTCCCTTCTGCCCTCACCAGAGCAGCTGCTAGGGGTGCAGCCTGTGGTGGTGAGCTCTGAGGAGGAGTGGGAGCAGCTGTGGCCCTCCCTCGAGAGAGAGTTGTCAGTCTTTCCTGTCTTGGGCCTAGACTGCGAATGGGTAAAGAACCAGTGTGTAAGCGGCTTTGCATGCTTTGGAGAATTCCTCTGTTGGCTTGCCTGTGGGGGCGGGAGTGACCGGAACATCCGCTCTCCTCTTCAGGTCTCGGTGAAGGGCAAGGCGGGTGCCGTCTCGCTGCTTCAGATGGCCTCCTACACGGGTTTCTGCGTGCTGGTCCGCCTGCCGCACTTCTGCGGCGCGGGGCAGGCCGTACCCTGCAGCCTCGCCAAGATCCTCGGCGACCCGCGAGTGCTGAAGGTGGGCGTGGGCTGCCACGAGGACGGCAAGCGGCTCGCCCGGGACTACGGCCTGGCGCTCGGGTGCACTGTGGATCTGCGCAACCTCGTCATGAAACAAAGGTACTGCCCACGCACCAACTCTCACTCTTAGGTTCTCAGGCACCAAAGGTTGTCTAGTTTTTTTTTTTTTTTATCCAGTCCAAACATGTGAATCTGCTACTTTTTAGTTACTACCTTTGTGTTGCATGAATATGAGCTCGTAAGGGTTGAACTGCAACTAATTTGACTCTTGGTCTGTATTGGTCAGGAAAATGGGGTTGACTAATGGTCTGAGCCTGAAGTCCCTGGCAGCAGATCTGCTCAATGTACCTCTAGACAAGTCCCTGGAGCTTCGCTGCAGTGACTGGGAGGCAGATCGCTTGACGGTGGAGCAGGTATTCACTGCATGGAGCCGTCAGAAGAAGAGAATGGATGCTTTTGAGAAATGCTCTCTTATTAGTGGTGGGGCAATGGTTAGGGAAGCGACCAGGTAATCTGAAGGTTGCCGGTTCGAGTCCCTGACCTACAAGTACCACTGAGGTACCCTGAGTAAGGTACTGCTCCCCGGGTGCTGAATTAGCTGAATTAGCAGTGTCACATGGGTTAGATGCAGAGGACACATTTCATTGTTGTGCTGTGGTCGGTCCACAATGACGGTTCGAAACTCCGCTCCTCTCTGTCCCATGTAACCTGGCTGTAGGTGACCTATGCCGCCAGGGACGCCCAGGTGTCCGTGGCCCTCTTCTTCCATCTGCTGGGTCTCCGCTCCGGCCCGTGCGCCGCCCTCGGCACAGACGCCGTGTTCAGTCACTGCGAGGGCCTGGTGGACGTGCCGTTTCGTGGGTGTGGAGAGGGGGACGAGAGGAACGCCGACGGGGAGAGGAGACGCCGGTGCCGGCGGGCTGCGTCCGAGAGCCCGGGCTCCGGAGATCAGCAAGTGCCCGACCCCCGCAAAAACAGGCGCAAGCCTCTCGGCGTGGGCTATTCCGCCAGGTTAGAACCCCCCGCTAGCCTTGGTTTCGGAAACATCCAGCTGTCAACTGCTGGGGGGGAGTTTCTCACGGCTTGTGTGTTTCAGGAAATCCCCGCTTTATGATAACTGCTTCCTCCATGCCCCAGATGGTCAGCTCCTTTGTACCTGTGACAAGAAAAAAGCCAAGTGGTACCTGGACAAGGACATCGGAGGTATTTGGTGATGTGCTGTATGTGAGCAGTGTTAAGGATTTTGCCTTTTCAACCTGCTACCAGACAGACTTGTTGTGCTGAACTCAAATTTGGTGTTAATGCGGAATAAGCTTTATTTTGCCTCCATGCAGTGAATCCAGAATATCAGCTCTGGTCATAGGGCAATAGTCCCAATTGTTACGATGACTGCAAAACATTTTTATTATTATTATCATTATTATTATTTATTTATTTTTTTTAAATCAGGTGACAATTTTTATTTCCAGATTTAGTGTCTAATGGCACTTATTAAACCTGAAATTTTAACACCGCTAATGTAACTTGCTGTTTTTCCAGAGCTCCTAAGTGAGGATCCCTTTATTGTCAGGCTGAAGTTTGAACCCTCAGGACGACCCGACTCCCAGCAGGACTACTACCTTACAGCCAAAGAGAACCGCTGTGTGGTGTGTGGGAAAACGGACTCCTATATTAGGTGTGCCAGTTGGGACGTGTCATCTTCTTGTTGCCATTTGTGTTCTTGGTGGCAGTAACTGTAGTTGGCTGTTAAACTGCAGGAAGAATGTGGTCCCGCACGAATACCGGCGGCACTTTCCATCTGAGATGAAGGACCACAACTCCCATGACATCCTGCTGCTGTGTACGTACTGCCACGCGGCCTCCAACGTCCACGACGGGATACTGAAGCAGGAGCTGGCTGACGAGTTTGCCGCCCCCTTGGGGTGTGAGGAGGGAGTGCGGCAGCTGGAGGACGGCGACAGGCGGCGCGTGCGTTCTGCGGCTCACGCCCTCCTCACTGCTGGCGACGGGCTGCCGGAGTCCCGGCGCTCGGAGCTCCAAGGTGTCATCATGACCTTTTTCGGCGTGGGGCGGCAGGAGGTCACCACAGAGATGCTGCAAAAAGCTGCCGGCCTGAAAACCAGGTGAGTAGAGTTGCAGGGCATAGCATAATGAGGCGAGTCAGTGCAGATCGACACAGGGTGTTGCATGATGAGGCAGCTGTCAATGTGACGTGACTCTTCAGTCTGAAACATCACTTCAGTGGAAATTAGGGTCCCTAAACCTGCTCATTCCCTCTTTTTCTTCCTTTTAGGATATTTAACCAGAACTATGTACCCCATGGGCTGAAAGTCGTACAAGCCTATGCAGAGTGTGGTCTCCGCGGTCTAATGGATCTCGAAAGACGATGGCGGCAGCATTTTCTGTCCACCATGAAGCCACAGCATCTTCATCCGCTCTGGTCTGTGCATCACAACCATGCGAAGTTCCTCCGGAAGTATGGGGAGGACCTTCCGATCAAGCTAAATTGAGCTTCCTTCAACTGTCTCAATTGGACTTAATGTGCAGTCCTAGTATTCAGCAAAGGTTCCCAGCCCTCCTGTCTGGGCCTTGCTGGGTTATCTGCCCCCCCCCTTTACATCTAATGGCTTTTGCAAGTGTCACAGAAACTGAACTCCTGAGGCCAGATGGACCTTGTGGGTGGGAGGCCAACATTTTTGATACATACTGAGGTTCCAGAACGCTCACGACGTGAGATGACGGAGGATACGAAGTCCACGGTATTTGTGCACACTTTTAAAATTTATTTAAATGGCGAATCCTTTTCACCCGTTTATTTAAGCCTACATTTTTTAAAAAACAAGCTCCAAACCTGCTCTTAATTTCCTTATGGATATGGGTAATGGACCGTGCAGGTTTGTAGCCCTAATGTATTTGTGTGTTCCCAATTGTGCGAATTGAGTTAGCTTTACAGGGCTTCAATAAGGTAGCTCTCAAAATGACTTTTGCAGGTTAGGAAAGCTGTAACGTGTCTGTTTTCTCAAATTCCGTGTTGGTCGATCTTCTTCAATGGATCCGACGTTTATTCTTGTATTTGGAAGCCCCTTTGTGATTTAATGCCACTTTCTCTCTGGTTTTGGTCAAGTTTGAAGGCTGAGCAACTGTCCATCTGTGAGGTGGTGAGTGGGGAAATTGCCTCTCAACCTCCATAGCCCTGGATTGTATGTGCTGTAGTGTAGGGACACCTCACATCCAATTTAACCCCTTTACTCAAGTACTAATCATGTCTGTCAGGCTGGAATCTTCAACTTCTACCTTGGCGACAGTGTTTCATCATGGGTATTCATATTTCAGTTGCTAAGGTGCCGTCTCTTACATGTTTTTCTGAGAATCTTACTAGCTTTATTGAGACTGCCTTGGATCATGGTCCTACTGTAAAGTGGAAAGAACAGTATACTCTTAAGCACTAAGAATGTGTCCTAACCCTGTGAAACTTTAAGAAACTGGCTGCTTTTTTAAGTTTTACATTTGTCCAGATGTAACTCCTAAAAAAGCTGCTTTGTTTCCTTAACTGTAAATAAAAGATTAAAGATCATATTTGTATACATGGCATTGAGTTGGTTGATTTGTGTTTGTGCTTCTAGGAGAAAATGGACTTGGCAGTGGGGATGGTGTCTAAGGACACGGGTGAATTCAAAGCAATAGACATGGAAAATGACACCAAACATTAGTCTTTTAAAAATCACTA
>JAODKK010000025.1:11318037-11328929 GCA_026774405.1 Petrocephalus microphthalmus
TTATAAAAACTGAAAAGGTGACACAAGCTTGTGCGCCTTGCCCATGGTGACCTCATTTGCGGATCATAGTCTCTAGTCAGGCTGAGTAGGTGATGTACTTTTCACGTGAATGTGGTGGAAGTTTAGTGACTGAAATGTGAGCTCCAGAATCCCATCGTTGTCACCCACTGAGGAGATGCATGTGTAATGTTGTCCGTTTTTGACAGGGAGGTTTTTAAGACCTACAATGTGGCCATGGACTACTTGACGCTGGCCGTCATCATCTGGAACTTTGGAGTGGTCGGCATGATCTGCATCCACTGGAAGGGCCCGCTACGCCTTCAGCAGGCCTACCTCATCATGATCAGCGCCCTCATGGCCCTCGTCTTCATCAAATACCTGCCCGAGTGGACTGCCTGGCTCATCCTGGCTGTCATCTCCGTATACGGTGAGGCAGGCCTCATTTCATCCACTTAAATGCTAAGACCATTGTTGATAACTTGATTTTTTTTAAACTCTACATATATTAAGGACATGGCAACTGCATGCGGTGAATTCTCACTTTTGGGTGTTTAGCTAGATTGAACATTATGCAAGCCAGGACTCGCCAGTCCTGATTCTGGCGGGTCGGTATTATTACAGATCCCATGAACCATCAGTACAGAGAGGAAATCGAGTACTTAGGGTATAGTTAATCTTTCCCCTCATTGCTGTTGCATTCTGGCTGTTTGTAATTCAAATGAAATGAATGAAGTTGGTAACGCCCAGGTTATTATTTATGCCCTGATATGTTAAACCATGTACTTGAAAGCGGGTGTGCATTCTTTGGCACCTCACTGTGTGTTTCTGTCTTGTGCTGTCTGACTCCTGTCCCTTTTCTTGATGATGTCTAACCCCAACCTGTCTTTCTCCACTATGAAGACCTGTTGGCCGTGCTCTGTCCCAAGGGTCCGCTGCGTATCCTGGTGGAGACGGCGCAGGAACGGGACGAGCCTATCTTCCCTGCTCTGATCTATTCCTGTAAGACATGCTCACGCACACACCTCTCTGCAGTGTGATATTTCAGCTTCGCGCATCAGCTCATTGTTACCATTAATACTCCATTACAGTCCCACAGGACTTCATACTCATAGTCATGTTACCACATAGCGGCATGAGGTGAAGTGAAGCTGAGCGGTTCCATTTGAAACGCTTGACACTTATATTTCGCCTGTGCTATTTCCTCAGCTACAATGGTGTGGCTGGTGGGCATGGCGGACAGCAGGGAGAGCCGAAAAAACAACACTTCCCAGCCTGAGAACCCAGGTATTTTACAGAGCGTTAGCTCTCTGGTACTCTGATGACACGCAGGAAAATGTAATTTACTTTAAAACACGCTGCAGTAATGCTAGTAGTATTTTAGTAATATTTGAATAATATAGCAACAATCACTTTTAATATTTTATATAAATAAAATGTATCAAATATATAAATAAAATTTAGTGTGTTTTATATATAGATGTATAAAAGAGTCTGAGCTGTCTTTGTCGGTCCAAAGCTATCCCAGAGCAGCAAGCAGACGACGACGGGGGCTTCACGGCCACCTGGGTGGGGCAGCAGCAGCACCAGCTGGGCAACTTGCAGACCACCAACGTGACGAGGAGAGAGGTCCAGCAGATGCCCTCCGCCCGCCCGCCCGCTGACCCGTCTGACGACGAGGAGCGTGAGTGACCATAAGTCATGGTCAGACCACGCCAAATAGACTGCGGCTGTAGATCAGTCTCCACTGAAAGTCGTTTACAAGTTTACAATAATAATTGATATTTTATTGATCCCCCCGGGGAAATTCTTTTCTCACGAGAGAAAGCTGGGCCCTGAAGGGCCGCCACCTCATGCGGCGCACTTTGGGGTGTTCATCGTGGAACATGATGCTCATTGGCATGTGTATAACAAAAACTTGAAATATTTGTTATTTTGTGCATCGCTCTCTCGCCTGTACTGTGACATCGTTACTGCCTAAATCGAGGGAGTGAGCGTGCATTCAGTAGTGCGCAGCCTGCCGTGCGATCACTGTAGCACTAAAGGTTGTTCTGTCTACATGCAGGGGGTGTGAAGCTGGGCCTGGGGGACTTTATCTTCTATAGCATGCTGGTGGGGAAGGCTTCGGCTGCAGCCAGCGGAGACTGGAATACTACGCTTGCGTGCTTCGTGGCCATCCTCATCGTGAGTACCACCCAGTTTCTAAGTAACCCTGTGCATGCCCTACAGGCACACTGCCACTTCCTTCTCCTGAGGTCACTCTTCCTCTTCCCCCTTTAAATGTGTCAGTACTGTCAGCTATTCGATTACAGAAAGTACCAATCCAAAGTCTGGACACATCTGCTGAAAATCATTTGTTTTTCAACACGATTGTGACTCTAAGCACACCTTGAGGCTACAGTACTGTATTATCCTGGAACAAGAAGACCGAGTGCTGTGACAGATGACCTGGCCCCCACAATCCCCAACTTAAACCCCGATTAGCTGGACTGAAAAGTAAGAGAAAGGTAGCCAATTAGTGCCCAGAACTTTTGGAAACTCCTTCAGGACTGTTGGAGAAGCATTCCAGGTGGCTATCTGATAGCCGGCTGAAAGAATGCCAAGAGTCTGGTGTGCTGTCATCAAAGCAAAAGGGGGCTATTTTGAACATCCTTAATATATGAGAACATTTTGAGATTGTTGAACACTTCTTTTGGTAGCTGGAGTTTTTGATATATATGCATTGACTCAAGGCCTTTTACTATATGGTGAATAGCATGGCTAAAATGGAGACAAATGTATTAAAAGCAAGTGTGTCCAGACATAACTGGTACTATGCAAATGCTTTGAAATATAAAACACAAAAATGATCCAGCTTTCATTTGTTCTAAGGAATGTGTAACAATGTGTTGTAATATCCGCAATATTTACAGGTTCTTTATCCGCGTATAAACTTTGTTTCTGTTCTCCAGGGCTTGTGTCTGACTTTGCTCCTCTTGGCCATCTTTAAGAAAGCCCTTCCTGCTCTGCCGATCTCCATCACATTTGGCCTGGTCTTCTACTTTGCTACGGACAACCTTGTGCGCCCCTTCATGGACCAGTTGGCCGTACACCAGTTCTACATCTAGCTGGGCGCTGTTGTTGTCCCATTCAAGATTCAAGCAGCACCACTACTGAGGACTTCTGTATAATAGCCCAGAAGTGTCCTCCTCTGAGGCAGTATGAGGCTGATCCTTGGGCCCCTTCCTGGACTTGACTGGACTAAAGATACTGGTTTTTTTTTTTTATTTTTATTTTTTTGGGGACCTCTTAGTTATTTCAACACCTCTTCCATTTTCTTCAGATGCAGTGTTTTCCAGTCCGGTCCTCGGAGACCCACAGACAGTCGGCGTTGTGGTTTAGTTGTCGACTGTCTGCCATGGAGCTTGGATGGAGCAGAAACATGGACTGACTGTGGGCCCTTGAGAACCGGATTGGGAAATGATGTTCTAATGCAATGGTTTATGAACGTTTTTTATTTTAATGTTAGTCCATGCTTTCCTAGATTTGTAATAATCCAGGCCTTGGCCTTAAATGGTGCTGATAAGAGATGTCAATTTGCCTGTGGACTTTCCTGATATTTCTGATTAACCGTACAATTGCAAACAAGGGATGTAAGAAATGGCACTAATAGGATGAACCGCTTTCCTTCCCTAAATGACATGCCACCTGATGTCTTACTTGAACTCAAATCATTTTTCTAGTTTTGGCAAACTTATTAAACTGGCTTGAATCTGTGTACAGCTCGGACACGTCAATGGAAGCATTAATGTCAAGGGGAGTGTCTCAGAAACAGGTCAGTTGTATTGACCTGTGTTTCTCTGTAGGTTGTAAGTCCCCCATTGAATTGTTTATAGTCTCTCCTCTGTTTTGAGTTTATACATTGCCTCAGAACTGTGTCTAATTTATCTTGTGCTGTCAGTGCTCAAAAATAGATGCAGCTATATCTTTCTCCTTTAAGCATTTCCTGGAATGCGAGGAACTAGTGACTTCCTTAAAATTTAAATTTGGTGGACAGATAATGCAAGAACGTCCGGGATTTCTTCTGACTGTAGCAGTTATGGGTGCCCCACCACAAGAGGGGAAGTGGTTTAATGCATTATTATTATTTTTTTTAATTACTTGCCTGTATGCAAGTGGTCCTTCAGTACACTGGTTCACTTAAAAAAGTTCACTCTTGACTGAAATTTTGTGCATTTTTAAAAATATATCAACAACTTTTGTAAGTTGTCGAACGATTCGTAAATAAAGCCATTGCATGAGTGCTGTCTTCTCTCTGCACCATTTAAACCAGTTTCCTATGTATACGTTTCGTATCCTGGCCTCTGGATGACGAATGTATCATAAATTCAATTGTAATGTCTATTTCATGTGAATTCTGTGAAGGTCTTGTCTGCTAACTTTACTTGTACTTAGTAACATAGTGAAGAAGGTTATCAGGAGAGTTTTTCTTCTGTAACTGGGATGATGTTTAGTAACCATATCAAAGAATAACGTGTCACGTTATGGTTTAAAACTGGCTGAACACCGATGAAATAGTTGTGTGAGATCTGATGGAGCAGCTGATGCTGGCAACCCATCGCTGGGAGGACCAACAAAGTACTGCAGATCCCATTAAACCAGAACTGGACCAGACGAATTTGCCTGCCTGACTCGCCTACATGCCTACCTGCTGATATCTGATCATCTAAATCAATCAGTATTTTTGAAATGGTTGCCAAAAACTGGACCTTAGAGTCCCCCCCCCCAACTATTCCAACCTAACAGGTTTTTATTCCACTCATCTGGGTGTTTTTTCTGTTTGCCTAATATCCTGTCGCTGTGTGTGTTTATATATGTTTATATAAAGTAGTCTGGGGCAGCTATATTGGAACGGATGTGCTATAAAAATTTGAATTTAATCGACCATAAAAACCTGGCTGCACCTTTACAGAGTAACGGACAGCAGGAACCTTATGGAAATCCCCTGATTTATGCTGCCAGCTGGCTGCCAATGGCATTCTAGATGCATTAGTGTCACCACAGGGACATTTCGCCCTCACTCTTCATGAATGCCTGATTGCACGAGTCACTTAGAACCGGGGGTGTTGCCCTTCAGCATTTCTTGCACCGGCTGGGTCCCACGTTATTTTTCATGTTGCCTAATCACTTTTGTGAATCCCCCAAATCAAAGGTGCCTGCTATAAGGCGGTTTGTACAGTGGTACTTAGTTTTGCGTGTGATCATACAGCAGTACCATACTTTTGGGTCCTATGCTTCAGTGCTGTTCTGGGAATATAAACACAGGAGCACCACTTCACCTAGGGGGCTATCATGTGCGTGGAAGAGGAGATCAGAGCTGAATTTGGTCATTATTCTTTTCATGGTATTGGTTATTAAGAAACAGAATAATAAGTATTCTGGTTGACCAATGAGCAGAAAGATCAGATCTATCTATTGCTCAGTCTGAATCCAATAATAAGGACTGTAAAATCAGGCAGGCTCTGGCTGCCTGCCTCCATCCAAATACACGCAGGTAGTTTTTAAGAAGGATTAGGATTATTTTGAAATATCATATTCTCCTGTGTTCTATACAGTTGACAACTTTCCCCATAGTGGTTTCCTTATGTCACGAGTTTGGCATGAGAAATAAAATTGGATTTTTTTTTGGGAGTTTTGCAAAAGTTGAAGACGACGCACAGAACTTTAGTAACTCATAAATGCATAAGACATACGTTCCAGATTAAGGGGGTTGTGCCACATTCTAGGCCTCTGACAAAACGCTACATTATATAATTTTATGATTTTACGCATTCAGTGGCCCCTGCCAAGTGCTGGGCCCTTCTGATGCCCACATTTGTGGAACCTATGTAAAATGTAACATCTTATTCTTGCACAGGGTGGCGCTGTTGTTTCATAAGTTGAGGTTTGGGGGCGTGAATACAGCTACTCGGGTTTCTTCCCCCAGTCCAAACACATAGAGTCCAGTGAATCAGTGCTGTTTAATTGCCCTTACAGTATGTGTGCGTCGTGATGGACTGGCATCCTGTCCAGGGTGTCCACCTGCTTGTCATTCCTGGGGAAAGCCCCAAGCTCCCTAATGGATGGATCATGGATGAAAACGTCTCCTACTTTTAACAAACGTGTATAATGTCAGCTGATGCTCTTTTTGGTAAATGTATTTCAGGGAGATGTTTCTTGATCACTAGGTTCTGCAATAAAGCATGGAATTCTCTGCTGACATAAAACTTGAATCTACAAACTAATATTAGTATTTCAGAACTGTGCTGATAATTATAAACATATTGGGGTTTGTAGTATCTAGATCAAGTTTATGATGAATAGCACACATAACTTTACCTACTTCTGATTCTTTTAGCTTTAATCTAGGGCAGTGTTTCTCAGACCAGTCCTTGGGGACCTCCAGCAGGTCCACGATTTTGCTCTCTCCCATTTCCCTGGGAGTCCCTGGGACACCTACTTAAAGTCAAAGCAGACCAGATGTGATGTACCAACAAAATTACAGTTTCTGTAGTCTTGCTCCTTTCTGTGTTTTTTTTAAATCAAGTTTTATTGCATTACACATATAGGGCTGGGTTGTGCATCCCACCTCCACTGTGTGTGAGTGGATTGTACATTTTCCTGTTTTTGGTGGGGTCTTCCTCAGTCCAATGGCATATATTTAGGCATATTAGCATGAAGTTGCCAATTCAGGGTGTGTGTTCCTTGCAGAGACACCAGGGATATACTTGGTTTTTATTTTTTGGCAGAAAGCAGACAGGCCACCATGTCCAGCCCACATTGGATAGCAGTACAGATTCAAACACAGTAAAGCTGGGTATTACCCTATACCTACACCGGAGTACAAACTATTGGCCGCTGAATTGGTATATGTGAAGGGCGAAAAAATGTGACCGCTCAGTATTAGTGTCTTGGAAATACCAGTGGTTTTTAATTCATATGTATCATTCAATATGCAACTTAACACATTAAAGAGGCAAGGGAGGCTTTGGTCACATTTTTTCACAGGTTTTTGGTTCCCACAGCAGTGTCTTCTAACAGCTGCCGATGTCTGTCTATGCAGTGCATGCATGTTAGCATTTCCATGTGCTTCCTGCCCCGGCAAACCCAAACCGCACCCTAACGTGATCCCCACCGCCAAGCAGTGGGGCATTCCAAATCTTGTGTATTATAATATTTAAGCAGTGATGTGACAATTTAAGAATATCCACACGACGGATGATTATTTCTTCAAAATCTCAGCAAGTCATGGCAAGAAGGTGCCTACAGCACAAGCGACTAAGGGAGTACCCGTGAGGGTCTATTAGCTTTTTTCCTTTTTTATTTCTCTAAATAATGAGGGTGGATCTTGTTTCCAATATGTAGTGTTGGTAAGGGGGCTAGAACAGACATCCCAGCAGTTTGCAGATGATATTGTCTTACTGCATCATCCAATCAGGACCTCCAGCATGCACATGCAGGAAACGTGAGCAAAAAATGATGATGATCACAATAAGAGAAAATAAAAACAAAATAAAGATCAGCTGAATTCTAGAATTGTGTATTTACAAAGATATACCGTTGATTAGCCACCCATAAGACTTCTTGCTGGGCCAGTACAATTAGTGGAATGGCTTAGTGATTCCACTAATCTTTTGTTATTTCCAGCGTAATTGACTGCCTACTGAGAAATATAATGGCGTGTTTGCTTTACCGGAACAGTCAGATCTTCAGTCGCCTCATGCTTGATGTTAGAGCTCATCGGGGGACACAAGAATCGGTGCAGCTGCAGTCAGCCAGAAACGATACAGGAATGTTTTAATAAACATGCACTCGAGAGTAGCACATTTGACAACGCTCTTCACTGAAAGGAAGCAGGGCACAGCTGCTTTCCTGTTCATATCAGGGTGGCTTCTCATACAGGTCCTGGGCTTCCACGTCATTTGTTTTCCCACAAGGCTTTTTTCAGGCTTTACTGGGATCAGAGGGTCTTTTAATGTATACATTCTTAACCCCGACTGAATTTTACACCATAGTTCCTTCAGAAATTATTTTCCTTGCTGGCTCATTATCAAATAATTGCTCACAAATCGCATTCTCTGCATTTCCCCAGGAAAGACGAATGAATGAGTTTTAAAATAAGTGTTATGATTTAATATTAAACAAATAAACGGCCCAGTTATTTACCTACTGACTGTTTTACACTCCTTGGCCATCTCTGTTTCTGATTGAATGTCAGAAGCCTGTAATTAATTTGTGCCCTTCAGCTTATCTTATTTCTACTGTTTTACCATTTGTTTTCCTTCTTCCTGAGTTACATCCTGTTGTGTAAGTGCACAAAAATGTTTTACCTCGTTTCTTGCGTTATCTTGAAATAGCCCCGTCGCGTCCCAAACAGGAATCACCCACTACAAATCTCAGCCCGCAAACTGTTTCTAGGCCATGGACCACTATTATATCATTGTACAGTCTAGTTTTTAAATGTGCATGTTATATGTGAGCAAACTTATTTCTCTGGATATAGTCCGTATAGAAATCATACGATTCCATTTAAACGAAATATGTCCTTATATATTACTCTAGCACGCGAGGGTCATTACTTCATCTTACGGTACGTAAAAGCATTTAATGGCACATTACGGGGCCCATTTCCGTCATCACCACACTATAGAATATGTAATTGCCTGGGGCCGTAGGGGTTAGCCGAGTGACGCAGGGTTTTAACTTGGAGAACAGCGAAGGCGTCTCTGGTTTGGTTTCCTGCTGGGAAACTACGGGAGGAGAAGCTTTCCAGCGGGGTGACATTAACCAAGCTGAACACATTACAAGAAATCGCGAATATTTTCAGTAGAGGGAGTTAAAAGTAACTTGACACCTGAAGTAGTTAGTTTCATGGGTAGTTAGCGTAGCGGCGCTGAAGACCGGCCAGGTGCTCCGGGCAGGCTGCTGGGAATGTGCTCTACGGCGCGGTAAGGTCGCTTCTCCATAACCCGAATATCATCATGCGGAGCCGTGCACCAAGGTGCCCATTGAGACTTCCAGCAAAACATTTTACAATATTGTTTTATTTTTAATCTGCCTTTCGAAAACACATGTCATGTGGTTATTTTTATGATACATATGCATTTCTTAATATTATATTGCGAGTTAAATGGAATTGGTTTCAATTTCAATTTATTAGGCGGTGTTTAGTAATTTGTTGCTTAGATTTCGCAGGTAATTGCCATAAGATCAGTTGCAGGGAGACGTATAAAAGAATTCCAGGTAGATAACGACGTGCAACGCGTTCCCAGGTACAGCTTTGGATGGGGGATTAAACAGCGCGAAATTCCGACTTCCCTCGGTAGTAAACTTTACTTTCGCGGTCAGATCGCCGAGCGTTTACACACACGCGAACACGTGACACACGTAGGCTTTACAAATAAATACAGAACAACTTTGACAACGCAAATGCATGTACAGCTAGTGTTTTTGCTCCTCAAATTATTGTTGTTGTTGTTATTGTTATTGTTGTGTTATTATTGTTGCTGCTGATATTAAATTTATCTTTATGGTGGTTAGAATTATTGGGTGTGGGGGCTGGACCCAGTTATCTTTATTAGACATAGGTGTGGTGGTAAAAACCTTATGACAAAGAAGATGCAAGGGTTTTGCTGAAATATAATAATAATGATAATAATAATAAATGATAACAATAATAAAATCACTTTAGCCAGTTATCATGTGTAGGCTTTGAATTGCCGGATATAATTATTTAGCTGTTTAAATGAAGTATTCCTTTATTTCAAATAGAAAAATATGGTTTGCTGGTTTATACAGCATTAAAATGCAACAAGTACTGACTGGCCATGGAAGGAAATCAGGTGATTTTTACGATATATTCTCAAGTATAGTGTGGGAAAGGAGGGTCTAACGAATATGGAAAGGGGCCCAGCACATACTGGTATGTGCCTGAGCACCGACACACAGCACTGAGGTCTGCTTAATGTTCATTTCTGGGAGTAGGTCCTAGACAATGGACTCAGACGGCTCCTGCCCAGAAAACCACGCCAATGATGAGCTTAAAGGGTGCACAAGTCTGAACAGTTATGTTTATATGTTATGGACGTTTGCGGAATGGTCCTGTCAGGGCTCATGCTGACTTACCCTTCATACCCATAAGCATCCCATGTTTCTGTAAAAGGCCGATAGCAGTTTGGGGATTTTTTACACCTCAGCTTGTGGAATTACAGTTTCCAGGTACCCGTCACTGTTGCAGCCCTCCTGTTGCATTGATATATACATATATAAAAAATTCATCCATATTGAATTTTTGTTGCCAGTTAACACCTCATGGAAAGAAAGAATTTGTATGATCTGTTCTCCAGTCTCTCATTATGTCACATTCAGATGTGCCTTGTAGAGCTGGATTGTCTGTCAGATATGACCAGCAAGGTTTGTCCTGCAGAATTCTGTGCCGTGTGATATCTGCCAAATGTGCCCACTGACACCTTCATGTCTGACTGCAGCCTTCTGACAAACATGAAGATTGTGCTGGTCTTGGCTGTCCTCCACCTGCTGCCTGATCCATCACTTCTGGTGAGCGGACGGCACAATATAAGGCAGCTGTGTGTTTTTTGTTTGCCACAGTAGATTAAGCACTTGGTGGTATGTCTTAGGCTAGTCAAAGTTGGTGATTCGGGGTAAATCTGAAATTTTCTTGGGGATAAATAAAGTGTCTGTCTGTCTGTCTGTCTGTCTGTCTGACTGTCTGTCTGTCCATCTGTCTATATCTTTAAGGTTGATTCAGGTTTATTTGTTGAATGTGCGCTGTCTGCTATGACACTCTACACTGCTTATTATAGAAACTCTACAAGCTTATTATAGAAACAATCTGAGTTAAATACAGCGGTTTGTAA
>JAODKK010000025.1:11341533-11352261 GCA_026774405.1 Petrocephalus microphthalmus
GTAATTCTATTGAGAAGCTTTTTGTCATTGGATTATTTTATTTTTAAAGTTTACGTTGCTTTTTTGCTCTCATTTAAGCTCATTAATGCCTGAACATTTCTGTTGAAATTGAGAGGTCATTGAACCTACACAAAGCAATGCAAAAAAGGAAAGGCCTTTAAATAGCTGTTTATGGGCAGGGTCTGTATTCTGGCTGTATTACCTTTATGTCTGGCTCTGCCAGGTATGGCTGCTGTGAGGATGGCATCTCTGCGGCGCAGGGTCCCAACAGAGAAGGATGCGCGGAGTACAGTGTGAGCCACTCTGCGGTGAGTGCTACCCTGTGCCGTCCCATTACCCCTCAGTGTGCACCCAGAGAGGTGCTTACCTCCTCTGCCTGTCTCCCCAACAGCAGGATAACACCCCTGCCCCGGGAGAGCTGAGTGAACTCTGTCGATCTGCTACCTTCGGGTGCTGTTACGACCGGGTGACCTTAGCCACCGGCCCCAATGGGGACGGCTGCCACAATCCGCCTTTCGATGGTGAGCAATGGATACAGGGAAATCCACACATTATTGCTGTTCGGCCCAACATATAACGGCACTCTAAAAGACGTTCTTTTCTTAGGCAGTGGGCTCCATGTGATTAAATAAACAGCCTTTTGATTAATCCGTGGAAAGCTGGAAAACTGGGGCCTATTTCACAAAGCAGGATTTCTTGTGTAGCTAGATAACTTGTCAGATTTAAGGTAGTCTGGGCGAAATGTAAGTGAACAAAGATAAAGCCCATTTAGTGCAGACTACCTTAAATCCAAGAAGTTATCCAGCTAAGCAAGAAATCTTGCTTTGTGAAACAGGCCCCAGGATTAAATAAATATCAAAATATAATAATAAATAATAATAAACATATGGTAAGGCACCTTCATAATGTCTTTATAATGCATTCATAAGCAGTCTGTAAGTATACCTTAACATCCTAACATACATTTAGAATCAAACATTATACCATTCTAAGATGATAATGTTTATCATCATATAATGTTCGTTATTAATGTATATTAAAGCTGGTAAGGTTTTCTTCAATTCTTAGACAAAAAAGGTAAATTTCACTTATCTCATATTCTAATCGCTAACTAATCTGACATTTGAACAAAGCAATGTCATGTTAATTCAATTGCACTTTGTAGTTTAGCAATGTTATGTTGCCAGTCATGAGTTTGCCAAATGAAATTGCAGTGCTTGGATGTGATACAATGAAGTCTAAAGAATATAATCATTAATGTTTTCTTTTTCCATTTTTATATTTCTGTGTATTTTGTACATGAGACAGTGTATTAGTGGTAAGCACTGTAGTAAGGTGAGAATGATTTGGTAATGGTTTATGTATTTAGAGAAATAGATTAATTGTTTAGGCTTCACAGAAAGTGTTACACGTGCAATTTTATTTATGGAAAAGTAAAGTCTGGGTTTATTGCTGAGTATCCCTGAGATGACTCTCGTCTGTGCAGCACCACAGCCGGCCTGCTCCCTGCCCTATACCGCGGGCCCATGCAGCGACTGGACGGCCCGCTACTACTACGACCCCCGCACTACTACCTGCCTCCACTTCTGGTATGGCGGCTGCCACGGCAACCGCAACAACTATATGACAAAGGAGGAGTGTGAAGGGGAATGCCGAGGGCTTCCGCGCCCCGCCCGGGTGTCCGGGAGGAGGGATCCGACGCCCGGCCGCGTGCGGGACATGAGGCGGCTCTTCACCGTCAGCCGAGGCTCGACTTCGGCTAGCGGACAGGAAACCAGTGCCGCTGCACAAGCCCACCGTCACGCTCACCGCCCTGTCCCCAGCCGGGTCCAGCACACCTATCCCACGGCGAGGTAAGACCATGTGGACCACCCCCTATCCTTGGCCAAGGCCCAAGCCCTTCACCCAACTGCTCCGTCTCAACATCCCTGGGATGGAGCTATGCTGTTGTCCCCGAAAGAACTCGCCATTAATACCTATGTGATCTGAGAGCAAGGTAGGTTCTCAGGCCAGACAGACACACACCTGCCCCTAAAAACAAACGCACACAGGACCCGACATGCACACCACACTCAATCGCTCCCAATGTGGAAAGACCCAGACTAAAGGAGTCATACAAGAAAAGGCCCAGGTGGACAATTCTGCACTTTGGAACATTTTGTTTTGTTTTTTTGTAACCTAATGCAGACTTTTTGTTCTTCATTCCGTCCCCTGCTTGTAGAGCTATAGGCGTCTTGTAGTGCCTGTCGATTCATAAATTCTGTGCTTCCTGTCATTGCTGATGCCATTAAATTGAACGGATTAAGAATTCGCCGCATTGTCCCGTCTTTACTCGCCTGCGCATCACTGCCTCTGTCCACGCTGCCGTAGAAAAACCATGCATCTAAACTAAAGCCAGCATTTTAATTATTAGCCATCTCTGCAAAAGAGAACTTAAAAAATAATTCAACCATTCATGCAGGTATATGAATATTTAATCTCCGTAAAATGTGTGGTTGCTTCATACGGCAGCGTTTGCATATGTTTGTTCCTTGTTTTGAAGCTTCCATGATCCATCTTCTTCATCCAGACAATAACATGATCCTCTGCTTCATCTGTGGTGTAGGACATTCAAGTTCTGTATGCATAGGCCTCATTTAATCATCTGTATTTGTGCTGCCAGGGAGTAGTAGAGTGGTAACTAAATACATGTTCCTTCCAGAGATAATGGGGGGAAAAAAAATGAAGTTCATCATAAACTGTTTTTAGGAGATATCAAAACATTGGTTTTGCAGAGCAAAACTTATGGTTGTTTGTATTTTGTATATAGTATAATTCTTTAGTACTTTTTATATACTCTGTATTTTATATATTATCAAGGGCTTATCTGTGCAACAGCTTTGGCCTTCACAAACTATGATATTAATGTTGCATATATTGGACACAAATTAAAGGTTTGTACAGATTTTTTTGGTGACCATGGTTGTTCTGTCACAAACAGACCAGGGGCCTGTATCACAAAACCAGATTTCTCGCTTAACTGGGTAACTCATTGGACTCAAGGTGGCCTGGGCTAAATGTGACTGATTGAGGATTAAGTCTATTTTTACATGGGTACCTTAAATCCGACAAGTTCTCCTGCCTAAGCAAGAAACCAGCCTCCCCGGGTGTTTTTTTTTTATATCATGCAGTATAATTATTAATTCTGTGATTCTGTAGAATTGCTTGTGGTATTAGCTGTGGTTCATTAACAGAGGACTAGCTGACGTGGCATGTGCTCAGGTTTTGCCATTCACTGTAGGGAACGTATTGAGATCACATTGTAGCTGAAGCCAGGTTCTTCCAGAGGCAGAGGTCCATAGTGTAAGAGCACAGAGATGTTCCAGCGAGCAATAACTGCTTTGCTTTCTATTTCATTCATCGCCTCTTCTCATTTTATGCTTTATCTGTCTTTTCTCTGCTTTTATAATTCACCATCATCTTCATAGAAATCATGCAAATCCTGCCTTGCTACCCACAGACTTCCTATATTCATTTTTTCTAGGCTTCCTATAATTGCTATTAAATTAAATTTGGCAGCTCAAACGGGGTACTTGAGTGTCCCTGTCCAATTAATATTTGCTGTCCACCTTAAAGTCTTAGGTGGCCTGTTCTAAATTTCAGTCTTGTTTCTTATGACTAATCTTAATCATTGTATGTTCCTCCATTAATTATTGTCTAGCTAACAGCTGAACCCCCAGGACTAAGGCTTTCAAGAAACTAGTTTGGCCAGTTTAGAACTAACTATCACACTTTTTATTGTCTGCAATGTGGATACAATATCTCATTATAACAAAATATATAAATAAGATACAACAATCCTATAATGTATAATAATATATTAACATAATACCTTTCATATGTTCAATTTGCAGTTAGTGTATTTTTTAAATATGTTTGAAATTTTATTAAGTTACTATTTATGTTCGGTATTTTTTTTTTTTTATCTTTTTTTTGTCTGGATCCAGTATTTCCCAACCAGACCCTCAGGAACCTCCAGAGAGGCCATGTTTTTGCTCCCTCTCAGCTCCCAGCACACCTGACCCAAAGCATCCAGAAGACTGCATACCTGCTGGAAGCTGGGCGGGAGCAAAGACGTGGCCTGTCTGGGGGGCCCTCAGGCTGGGCGGCCCTCAGGCTGGGCGGCCCTAAGGCCGGGGGGCCCTCAGGCCGGGGCTGAGAAACGCTGCTTTGGTATCTCTCCTTATCTTTCACTTCTGCCTCCGCCTCTTCCTCTGCCTGTCCCGCTTTTCCTGCTTTAATTTAGCCTGCCCCCGTCGCTTCTCACCAGCCTCGGTGTCAGCATTGCTAAGTCAGACCCCTCCTCGGTAGAGGGGCGTGTGGGACAGACCGTGGTACTGCCCTGCCAGGTCACACCGCCACCTTCCTCCACCGTTGTTGTAGAGTGGAGAAAAGACGGAAATGCCCTATCGAGCTCCAGGTGAGCAGGCTGCATTGTACATCGTCACCATCATCATCATTATTATTATTATTGTTATTGTTGTAGTTATTAAATTTCTTTCCCAAATGGACCCATAATCTGTATATTCACATGCAGTTTTAGCTTAATCACTTTAGGCTAAGTTCATTGCTAGTGATTCTAAGCCCTTATCATAACTTAAATCAACAGCATTTTGTTCTTAAGTTCAGTTTAAATCATCATACATAGTGGCTGTTTCACAATTCTGGACTGTGCTATTGAATAATCTAGCCTGTGAATGTTAGATTTTGTGACCTTCTGTCTGTATTCACAGGTATCAACAGCAACCAGATGGCTCCCTATTGGTGGGACCCTTGGCCATGCAGGATTCCGGTTGGCTGCTTTGTGTCGCCACTAGGGGGCGAGAAAGAGACCACCGCTACATTTACCTCTCTGTGTCAGGTTAGTTCATTACTTGTCTTTTATCAGGTTTGTGTTCCACTCTATTGGATTCATCCCCCTCACAGGATTTTTATTCCGAGAGAAAATTCTCCGAAACCCTGAATTAATTTTGCTCATAGCCACTGGTCTTGGTATAAAATATATAAATCCCGAACACTCTCTGTGACAGAACAATCTTCTCCGAATATGCACCGCAATAGTCACCAAGATGGTGCGGAGGGTCATGGGTCAGAGGTCATTCAGCCACCCATCATTCAAACACCCAACCAGAGCTCCCACAGGTACAGAAACTCTCTTGGTCATGTGGCAATAAAGATTATGATTCTGATTCTCATAATGACACGCATGCATGGACGTTCATCCACTTAATGTTATATTTCTGTGATCACAGGTTTAGTATCGATCAGTCAGAGCCCTCATTGGTGGAGGGTCGGGTGGGCCAAACAGCAAGGCTCCCCTGCAGACTCTCGCGTGCAGCCTCCGTGCGCACTGTCATCACTGCATGGAGCAAAGATGGACAGGCCCTGAACTCATTTAGGTAACTGACACTTACATATGTCCTTGTGTAACAGTCAGATGTATAATGCAGAGAATGCTATGATCGTAGACTGAATTATTTAATGTCAATAAAATCAGAGCACTTGCATGTTATGTTAACGTTAACTCATCCTTTTGATTTGCTGTAGACATATTCAGCAGTCTGATGGATCCTTGACTATTAGTCAGTTGACCTCAGAAGATTCTGGTGTCTACACCTGCACTGTTTCCAACAACAACCACAGAGATGAGCGACAGTTGCAACTTAAAGTGTTAAGTAAGTGGCTCCTTAGTTGTTTTTTGAGTTATTTATATTTCGAATTTCCATCTGATCCTTTGTCCCCATCCATGTGTGCTTCTCAGGGGACTTGAGGATCACGACAGCACCCAATAATGTCCAGGTGGCCAGGGGCAGCACGGCACAGCTGCCTTGTGTCGTTTCCGGGGACAACGTCAGCATCGGCTGGTCAAGGTTAGAGATATTTTATTGTGGAGTGCGCACAAGAATGTCTTGGTGCTCAGAATCAAGGCAGTCGAGGATTTGTTACATACTATGCTATTTATTTAAGCATTAAAGTTTTTTACATCCATTTGATGTCATTTCATCAAAGAATGCATTTTTGCCAGCTATTTCTCACTGGAAGGCGCTATTTAAAGCATCGCTTAGCATTTTAGCGTGTTACACCCCCTGCAGAAATGGCGTACCCGTACGACCAGATGGCCCTCGTGTTCAGGTATCCTCAGACGGGAGTCTGATTCTGAACAATGTACAGCCGGCGGATGAAGGGTCGTATACCTGCAACGCCTACACTGGTACCTATTCAGTCAGCGCCACGGCCGAGGTGCGCGTTCGCAAGGATCCGCAGTCAGGTAGGAACAGCACCATTTTCTAACATCTACACCCTCCGCACTACCTTTTATTTTCCTTTCCTGTTTTGGAAAAATCTGCTCCCTTTTTTGGGGTTTTATAGTAGCAACATGATATTTAAATGTCGGAAAAATAGCTCTTAAGATTTCTATGTGTTACGTGGTACTGCCACTCATTGCCTGTTATGCCCATTGTTATGCCCATTCTGCAGGACTGGCTGCAGGAGAAGGTATCTCCTTGGAGTGTGTGGACCAGCCAGAGTTAGCTAACTGCGACCTGATCGTATATGCCCGCCTGTGCTCCAATCAGTATTACTCCAGCTTCTGCTGTGCCAGCTGTGCCCGGCAAGCATAGGGCAGCGAGAGAGACAGCGGGCGACCTGTGTGTAGCGTAAGTGAACAGAAGCCATAGCCTTGAGACTTACGGAGCAAAGGCAAGCACAGCAAATCTGGCTCATTTGCTTACTGTGTTATTTAACATTTAAATCTCAAATGTCATGTTTAAGTTGGAAATAAAACCCGAGACGGATTAATTTTCAATACCGTGTAATGCTCATATATTTATGTTAATGAATATTATAATAAAATAATAAATGTCTATTGAGTGAGTGCACCATATTTTTGTATAGTTTTACTGTTATATACTTTTAGTTACATGAATTATTTCAGTTTTCCCATCAGAATAAAGGCTTGTGCCTGCCTGCTCTTACAAAACTTTCTGTCTCAGCTGTTTTCAGTAGAAACTACTTCTCATGATTTTCTGAATTCTGTGTGTTTTCTTACTAAGATGCAGAAATGCAGTTGACATATTTCAGTCAAGTGGTTGTTTTAACCACTGATTAACCAGATTTTTCCCCAGTTCATCCATCCATTTTTCTAAACCATTTATTCAAATGAAGGTCTTAGTACACCATTTTACACCATTTGTCTTTCAGGTTCAGTAGTGAAGATGTTTAATGATAGCTGATCAGATCTGAGCATGTTTTAATACGGGGTTTCGAATACAGTGGATATAAAAAGTGTGCACACCGCTGTTAAAATGCCAGGTTGTCACATTGATTTTTTATGTAAAACAATTCAGACCATGATAAGTCATTTAAAAACTTTTCCCATCCTTAATGTGACCTATAACTGGTACAATTCAATTGAAAAACAAAAAATTCTGTTGGGGGAAAAATATAAAAAATAAAAAACTTTCAATAAGTTAGTTACACAAGTCCCTCCGAAACTGATGATCAGGGCGGGGAGTGTGCCAAGAGGCCTACAGCAACGCTGAAGGAGATGCAGGAATTTCTGGCAAGTTCTGGTTGCGTACTGCATGTGACAACAGTCTCCCATATTCTCCTTAGGTCTGGGCCATGGACTACATTAACTAGGGTATCTGCACTTTTTATATCCACTGTAGGTCCTCACAATCTAATGCTTCTATGCATCATTCCACTTGACTGTGAGATTACTTATTTGATTTTATGTTTGATTTATTTAACTTGATTTTGTTTGTTTGATTGATTTAACTTGATTTTTAAATGTGTAATGCTTATAGTAAACCAAAGCCTTTCCTGAACCCTGTTGCAGAAACATTTGTTGTAAATCCTTTGAAAGAGTTACAGTTCAGTAATTAATAATGATGGATTTTTACAAAGTAAAATTATTTAACTTTACTAGTTACTATGAATTTAATTGTGAAGTTGGTTTTAAAAAAATATATTTTCATTAAAATATCATTGTGGCATTTTTTTTCACCTTATTTATGTGGATTGTATGTTTCAAGCATACATATTAATATCAGCAAATTAAATGTTTTGGTATAAATAAGGCTCTAAAGTTGCATGTTATCCATCAACGATATTTGCCTTTATTAGCTGAAGATACAAAGAACATTTGAAGAAACTGATTTTAGACGTTTTTCACCTTTCGAAACTGTAATGGTGAGAGCGGCACTGTCCAGTAACAGCCACTAGAGGTCACTATACATTGTTTCCAACAGAGAAAAGGACCTATGAATTCCTTAATTTCTCTTCCAGCTTATCCAGTCCAGGGTCAGGATGGTTAAATTTATATACATGGGAAGCCAGCTCAGTTACATATACGGGGCTCAATATGCTAGTATGGCCAGTAAGCATGGAGCCTGTGGTGAAGTGGTGGAGCACCTTCTTGACTAACAACAGCTAGCCTAAAAATGCTAGTATGGCCCAAGGTCTTGCATTGAGGATGGACACCACCAGATCTGCAGTAAACTAGCAGGGAGCAAAAACATGGAAGGTCTCCAGGAACGGACTGGGAAACACTGTGCCATGATAGTGACCCTTAATGCCTTAATAGCCCATAATATTTACTAGACTTATTTATATAGACATATTTTATGTGATACTTAAGCATGTCATAATAAAATGTATTAAATAAACATTAAGAGCTTCAAAAAAAAGAAAAGAAAAACAGACAGTGTAATCCTTCATCATTCAACACACCTAACAGAAAAAGTGAAACCTAAATCATAAAAATTATTTGTACCCTCCCTGACACAAGGGTGATCGCGAAGCATTACTAACCAGGAACTTGCAGCAGGGGACCATGGGAACTACGTACAAAGTCGGTGTGCCCTGTTCTTACAGCATACAGTCACTCTTGACATGGATCAGACAAAGCTTTGTCTGATTTAGTACAAACATTGTCCTACATTTATGCAGATAGATGCCCGCCAAAAACATGAAGCTCCATTGTTTACTGTTCATGATTTTCTTAGATGGTGAGTGTATTGTATATTCTTTCATATTTGAAATATATACCTAAAGGAGATCTGCAGTTATGGATTATGTTTTCTCAGCAGGTGTGTACCTCGAAATTCTCCAGTTCCCAGCAGACCTGGTCCTTCATCCTGGTTCACGATTGGAAATAGTCTGCTCTGTGACTGGCACCAGTGACCCCTACATGTACTGGCATCGCTGGACTCCCACAGATGGACTGAAACCGATGTTTAGCTCAATTGGTTCTGGAATCGCAGAGCCGCCCAGCATTGATGGATATACTGCAAGCCGACCCAATGGCTCCCACTTTATTGTCGAGTCCGCAGGAGTTACTCCTGCCGCCCCCGCTGTGTGGTATTGTTCCTGGAGTCCACAGTAGCATGAATCAGACAGGCTGCCGTACAAGAACTACCCCCCAACAGCAAGGCACAGCTGAGATCTGAGCCAAAGCTACGTGACTGTGAATAAACTACATTTATAGTGATTCCCCATATGAATTGCAACCCGTCCCAGTTCTCCCACGATTTCCCATATTTTTAAGCATTTTTAAAAGCAACTTTTTTTTGAAAATGTATGTTATAATCTCATAGATTCTTTTTTCCTCCTGTGTATGTTTATACATCCAATCCTGTGTCCGTAAGCTGTTAAAACGGTTAAAAACGGGTAAAACGCAGCGACGATTGGGCACGTCTACACTTTTATTTGATTGGTACCAGATACACAAACGCTTACCTTATTGGCTAACAACCGCGCATCCACAGCCACGACCCCACCGTGCCTTAAATTGCTATTTGTAAAAAAGAAAAAAAACTTTCAATTTACTTTTGTTAAATGTAGAGAGTAAAGGGCGAGGAGGACGACAAGGCAATATCGGAAGCGTCAAACAAAACCCACTCAGAAAAGAGAGAACTTTTCTGAATGGGTAAGGCCCACCCAAGGGTACTTGGGGGGTATTCCACATAGGAGAATTTTTAGAATTACTTTAACTGGATAACTTAAGCCAAACGTGGAACTGTCCAATAGGAGGAGAGCTAAGCGATATTTCTATTGGACAGTCCTTACGTTTGGCTTAAGTTATCTGGATGATAAATGGTGAAAATCACCTTCGTGGAACACCGCCCCCCCGTCTCCGTAACTCGTGTTTTGTGTTCGGCCAAAATTTCAGTTAAATATGAAGAAAGAACTGTGCTGGAGAATCATGCAAAAACAGAGGCACCATAGTTTTGCATTAAGCAAACGCAAAAATCTACCCATTGCTTTTGGTCAAAGCAGAACTTAAAGTTTAAAGCACTCATTGAGGGACAGGAGGGACTTTTGCAGGCAGCAAAAAGGCATAATTAATACACATGGAAAAAGATGAGAGAAATGTCAGTGTTGGGCTACTCAAATTCATGACGTTATAACGTTGTGTATAATTATAATACGTCTAATAATATTTTCATTGCAAGAGGGGTATACATTTGCACATATGAGGAGTAGGTTTTTATAATCAATTATAATTAGACAATATATATTTACTTATTAAAGCAAAAATTCTGTATTAACGTAGGACGTAACAGCGGCAGGCAAAGGAGTCCACAGTGAGGGCAGCTGTGTCTGCTTCAGGACAAATATAAGTAAGAGGGGGCCCTACAAATAATACAAAGTGTGATCTGTCACCACCTCTCTTCCCCCCCCCCC
>JAODKK010000025.1:11608074-11621061 GCA_026774405.1 Petrocephalus microphthalmus
GGTGATTCAACTATATAACACTAAAAATAAACACTGGCAATGTTGACCACCACATGTGTTTTTTTTCCCCCCACCAGTTGCACTATAGTATTTTTAGATATATGTGCTGTATGTACTGAAAGGAGATGACAGGACCCCTCTGTGCAGTTCGATTAAACTACTTGGCTGGACATTGTCAGTGAATACAGGAGTCTCCACTTGCACACTCAGATTAGCTGGTAGAATTCCAGGGCTGCAGACTGGTTGCTTATTGATCGTGTGCAAGTTAAAATTTCACGTGGTAGCGTCCATGAGCGACTGATATTTCGGATGTTCGGCTCTGGCATGGGTAGTGCGTTAAGGAATCGTGATTGAAAGAATCCCTACTTGCACATGGGACTACGTACCCGTGTGCGCACTTATGATAAACATGCAAAGCAATTCTTTTAGCTGTGGTGTCGTGTTCCAAATATGAAGTGGTGCATAGCTGATTATTCATAAAAAACTAAATTTGAAGAAAGAGGAGGAGGCTAGTGGAGAGGGTGAGCCAAAGACGGGTCCTAAGGCCTGATTTTCAGATAAGAATTCTCAGATTTTGCAAATATCAAAACTTGAGTCACTGTCAATCTTTCACCAATACAAAAACTAGGGTATGCAAATTAGGACGACTGTTCCATCAGGTCAGTGATTAACATCACGCTGCGCCAACTCAAGGCCTGACCAATGGCATCAACTGGCCGGTCGTGGGATTCGAAGCAACAATCTTCCAATCACAGGCACAAAGTCCAACCCCACATAGCCATACTGAAGAGCAAATTGGGATTCATTTCGCAGAGAATAGTCCAGACCGATCAACCTATTTCAGACAGCTAGACTACCTAGCGGGCCAATAAAAACACACTCCAAGTGTAACGAAACTCCCAAGCATGTGCAAGCAAAAAACACAACTTATCGAAATGTAAAGAACACTAAATAATAATAATAATAATAATAATAATAATAGAAGGAAACAGACACTTGATCAAATGGAAAACCAGAGGCCATTATTACTCACCTGAAAAACTAGAAATTAAGGTCAGGTTATCATGACTGAATCCCATCACATTACTAGACAAATGGTAACAAAGCGGTCATCCCCAGTACCTCGTCATCACTGTCAGAGGTTTCAGAATCCGTAGACGCCGTTGGCTTGCTTGCAGGCTCCTCTTGCTCTTCCGAGTCCACCCTCTTCCTCTTAGCCAAAGACAGCAACTCCTGATATCAAGAGGAAACAATTCTTAAACTCAACATAAATGTAGTTAAGGCGTTAAAATGTGGCTTCTTTCAAAAGTTTTACTGAAAAATGTACAAATCTAGCAGTTCAGCAATGTGGCCTGTTCAGACACCGCAATGTAAAAAACAGGATGGAACCACATCAGTTTTAGTAAAATCCTCATTTTAATCAATACTCTGCATTATCAGAAGAGAGGTGGTACATCATAACAAAACAATTAAATTTCCCTCTCATCTGACATGTTTATAATGGCAAGAAAGAAATTTGACACTGATGTCCAGTGTTCAATGTCTGAAATAAAGTTTTGCATCAATGACTTGGTATACCATGACAATTCCCACCCTAATTAAAGAATGAACTTCCATTTGAATGACACTCCCAGCTCCACAGACAGACCTAAACCATTAAAACCTTTTGTGACCCCCATACCAATAAATAAGAAAAAAACTCCCCTGATTTGAGATATGTTCTAGCCCACGTACCTCAAAATGGTAAATAACTAATGGCCATGCAATTTAAAAGCTAGCACTTTGGTAGTTAGTAATAGTAAAATAAGCTTTTCCTCAAGGTAACTATTTTTGCCCTTACTATTTATAGAAAATCTAGCCCAGTGGTTATCTAAGACACTGCATACACTAAATGATTTTGCAACTTGCTCCAACATACAGATTCCTTTTGACACTCATGTAAAATCCTCAGGATATAGATTCAGTCTAGGCTGTCAGTAGTCACACAGCATGACTGACAGCAACTCCCCAACAGACTGTCCCCTATACATAACAATATTTAAAAAATTTAAAAAAAAAAAAACATTTGGGACATTTTAAAGTAAAAAAAAGAAAACGTAAAAGTGTCAAATTACTGATGCTTCTAGATATCTAGAAAGATAATTTATGCTGAAGGAAATTTAAGAAAAGAAATATTTAGGAAATATAAAAGAAAAAAATAAAAGGAAAGAACTAGTTAAATTTCACTGAAATCGTCTAACAAGGAAACTAAATTACAAACCAATGTTCAGAAATTGCAGCGAGAGTAAGCACTACATCATCATAAAGGCATCACTATTAGACTAGTAACAATGTTTATATCTGGATCATTTTTTTTTACTTATCACTTGTAGATCAAAGACAAAAGGCCAAAGGTATTGCAGTGCATCATGTAATATGCTACAACTCAAACCAAAAATCAAGTTAACATTGTAAAATGTACTACTTAGAAAACAACACTATTAATTTTTAAATCTGTTTGCATCATTTTACATGGAACAGCTACTCGCATCAACTTCTCTCCTCTCAAAACATTTGCATAGTTCTCTCATTAAATATACAAAGTACACTTTTTCAACATAAAATATCTGATTATTCATTGTTAATACATAAAGGCAAGTGTTCTGACCAACTTAGCTGTCAACAAGATGTCTTACAGCGTCCCATTTAATCCAGCAAGGCACGCCCACAAACCTGAGCTAGCGTCGATAAAAGGGAGCATTAAAAATGCATGCAAGAAATAAAATGTTTAACACGTTCACATAGGTTTATAACGTTGTCATAAATATACTAACATGTCGACTTCGGCGTAGAATTTAATTTTAGTTTTATTTTTAAGATTTCTCAAAACTTTATAGTCGCATGTCAGGCTATTTCCATTAGACAGTAACAAACGAAGGGTTTAAGTTTTATTTAGCCCCAAGTTAACAGACCATTCTGCAGCACGACGAGGTACCTCGGTTTGATGGTAGCTCCGTCTGAGTATAATGCGAAACCAAAATACGTGCACCAGTAGCTACAGGTGTAAACAACTAAATGTTTTATGGACGTACGCTGAAAACACTGGCTACGATCCAGAAGAATCTGCTATCATGATATAGGTATACAGATCTGGAGGTGTAACGAAGGGTAGATAGATATTATTAAGACAACCTGCCACAAGAAAAACGCCAATCATTCCCCGAATTTCTACATCCTTGGTAAAGTAACCATATAATTCTGTAATAAATAAGCGTAACTAGAGAGCCACCAAAACTGATCGCTTTCAGTATTATAGATATATATATATATATAATATATGTATATATATACGAGCGAACCAAATATAGAGATCACCGCAGTGTTTGGCTGTACGTTTATCTTATTATTAAATTAAAACTGCAGCCAGGCAATGTGCGCAATCGGCCAAAGAATCCGGAACATTTTCCAGCAGCCGAGCAGAAGCTAGTTGCGAGGGAGAGCCGTTAGCAAACAGTAAACAGTCCGCCGTAAAGTACCACGGCGGCTCTCCGCCGAGTAGTAAACACTCCGCTATAATGCGGCAGTTTGCAGCCCGAAGACGCCGTATAGTCACTAATTTCCCGGGTTAAGGAACAGCGCAATGACGCGCTACATTTAGTTGATGACCTTCCCTCATAAAAAGATAAATACATTCGATTCGACGTCTTTAGCAATTAGCCTACTAACGCCAAATTAAGAGGAGCAGCTCAACCCGATTAGACAGGCCTGTGGCGCGGGGTTTTTTTTCCTGAACACTCAAAGCACCTTTATTAACATTGCAGCCCGATATAAGATCGATCGCGACGAAAGACTGAACGACTTCTTACCTGATCTAAATTATCGTCACTCGCGCTGTCTTCGGAGTCGGAGTCAATTACGACTCGTCCTTTCCGCTTCTTTACATTCACCATGATTACCTGTGAATACGTTTGCTAAGCACGAGCGAAACGGCGTTAGCCGCACAGCCTTCTACACAAAGACGCTGCAGACTCCCTGAGCATGCGCAAGCATTACGTCACTTTGCTTCTTAATTTTTTTTTTTTTTGCGGGTTTCTATGTTTTATTTGCTTGCAGCAGACAAAATACGAGATATATGCTGCTGCCATCTGTTGATCAGGAGGACGAAATACAAGTGAGACATGCGCCTGCATTTATGCAATACATCGTATTGTACTAATAGTAAAAAAAAGAACACCAAACAAAATGTTTTTTTTAAATAAATTCATAAATTTACATAGAGTCATAAAAAAGGAATTAAAATGGAATATGGAATTGTTTAGCATTATGCTAATTAATTGGTTGCACAGCTTGACAGCTTGTAAGGAACAGTCACGAAGAGATTAAGGCAGCAAATTCCAGAGTTGGGGGCAATGGCACTAAATAATATCTACGGACGGGACCCCCCAAGGCCGACAAAAATGTACCGGTCGGCCACACCCCCTGTCCGAGCACCGGCCCCCGAAAAGTCGCGGCACTGCTCTGGAGTTTCGGCTCGAATTCCACCTCTTGTGCATTGTGTTACAGTTCCCCCTATGTCGAGCCGGGTTTCTTCAGCAAAAGAGAATAATAGCATCTAATTCACTGTTCAGATCTGCAATATTTACGTTTACGGAGAAGACTTATTTTTCAGACAATATATTATCAGAAAATATTTTCAGAAAATAGTTCTGCGAAATACGCAGAACCACTAGGAACTTAAATTCGCCTTTTCGTGTTTCCGCGGGCATTAAATACTTGGAGCGCCAGCTGGATGGTGCCTGGTGTAAGCTGAAGTCCCTGTTGGGTAGAGGGGTGCTTTGCTTTTCACTTGATTCTATTCACTTCCTTGCATGTGAAACTCCTAAACAAAAACGCGTTTTCATTACAACAATATATACAATAATAAGGCGTTGGCTGCGTCATTATTTATTTATCTGTTTGTTGTTAGCTATCATCATTTTAACAAACGCACGTTGTACCGTTAATAGTGTTGGATACCTTGTTCAGATTGTTGACAGAATTATTGCAAAATACTCTGGCGCCACGGTGTACGTATGATTTCATTGAATTTGAGTAGGTAACGACTTAATTAAGCTGGGGGACAGGAACACATTACCCTGGAAGTAAAATACATTTAGGAATTTATTGCGCGTCTGGACAGTGTTTCAGGAGAAATACGAATGGCATTGATTTTGGCCAGGGCGCTAAAGAATTATCATGGCAAGTGTTTTCTTGCACACCCATTACTCTATTGCCCCGTGACATGTGGTAACAGGACATCCTTTTACGGTGAGTACAGAAGGCCCGGTCAACCCCGGGACAACTCTCCTCCATGGAAGAAGATTCGTTTCAGTTTTGCCAAAGGTGTGGAGGGGGTACAGAAGCATTTCGGGCTACTGAAGGAGGAGTTTATGGGCCGTTGGGTGGGGCCACAAGGACGGCCACTCCAGGAACATATGCTAGAACAGACCAGAGTGCAGTGGGATTTCCGGGGACCTGACAGTCTCCAGCAGTGGATTATCTCATCAGACCAAGAAATTGGGGGGCAGAGTGCGACGTACCTGAAGCTGAGCAGAAACAATAGCACTTGTCTGTTATATGGAATGCTGTGTTCCACTCCCCCACGAGATGGAGAGACACGGTACAGCGGATACTGCACATTGCGCTCCAAGCAGCTCCTGGTAAGTTAAAGGAAAAATACAAAACCTCTCCAGTTCTCATTTTGGTGAGGATTTCATTTAGAATATTTTTTTCTATAGAGTTCATTTGACAGGAAGAAGCACATTGACTGGTCAAGTTTTAACACTCTTCACCTTCGTATTCGTGGCGATGGACGACCCTGGATGATAAACATTGCGACAGCGACCTACTTCTCACACCAGAAGAATGATATGTACAACTACTTTCTGTATACAAGGGGTGGACCATACTGGCAAGATGTTAAGGTACAAAACTTGAGCTAGTGAGGCACATTACACTATATTTTTGTGGCTGGTGGATACAATCTGGACCATATGCCAGTTAATTACAGGCTACAGAACTAAAAACCATGTCTTTGTAGATGAAGGCACCATTAATACAGGAAGAACATAATACACCTGGGGACAGACCTCAAACGCACAGCCTTAATGGCTAACCAGTAGTTTTAAATATCATAATGTACAAATTCCTGACAGAGGACAAAGAATATACTGAACATGCACAACATGTTGTCAATGAAATTTCATAGCTTTGTAAAATTCTTTTTCAGATTCCATTTTCCAAGTTTTTCCTTTCCAGTCAAGGGAGAATACAAGATAATCAGCATCCTATATGGTTGGACAAGGTTGGTATCAATTATAGCCATAAACAGATCAAGCTTTACATCACATTAAAGTAGAACAAATTTTATTAACAAAGTATAGAAATCAGTAGTACCAGATGTTTCCCATGTGTTTTAATGTCATGATCTGGCCTATTCTTGATTTTTTTTTCTTGCTTTCTTAGGTGAACACAATTGGATTCACCCTGGCAGATAAAGCAGATGGTCCATTTCAGCTGGAAATGGATTTTATTGGTGTTTGCAATGACCGAGCACACACCGAGGACTTTGCCTATGAATTGTACAAGAGGAACCCGGAGGTTTAAGACATTGGATTAGCTGGCATTAGACATTTCAGACTATGAACCGACATAGCTGTAATTTTTGTTCTAGTTGATATAAAATGTAGCAAAGAACATTTTGCGTGCAGATACACAAATAAACATGCAGTTACAAACTGATTTGGCATTTAAAAACTTGCAAAAATATGCAACTACAATATGCAACTATCTGCAAAGCATATATAAACACATCTACACAAAGTCATATCTGATCCATATACAAAGAAGCTTCCTGGCTCTGAGATTCCTAGGTCATGACAAGGCCTCTCCTCGCCCCAAGTACTTTCTCCTTCTTCTGCCTCCTTTCTTCCATTTGTTTTGTGCGACGATCTTCCCTTAAGATCAAAATGTATGGAAAAGCATTTATATCTTAGCTATATTCATAGGACTTTCATGTCAGATATCAGAACGCTTTCACTTTAAAGCAATGTTTCCCAATCCGGTCTTTGGGGATCCCCATACAGTCCACGTTTTTGCCCCTGGAGCTGAGAGGGAGCAAAAACGCGCACTGTCTGGCAGGGAGCTAGGAAGGAGCAAAAATTTGGACTGCCTGGGGGCCTCTGAGGTCCAGGCTGGGAAACACTGCTTTACAGTATAAGAGAAAATTGCAAGATCGCCATATTGTGGTACTGATGTTTTAAAGCTAAATCTTGATCAACGCATCACTGATAATTATGAAATCCTTAGATCTCCATCCTAATATTACACTCCAAAGTATAACATAGGAGCACATGCAAGAATCTGAATGCTCAAAAATGTATAAATTATAGTTTAGGCAAAAATCGATGCAATTTCCCCATTATCACTAAAGAGGCATTAAAATACAAAACTTAAATTGCTACACATTTCATTACAGATGCAGACCACACAATCAACTTAGCTTATTATGAGGTGACAAGTTAAAAGCACATCACCTAGCATTATTCAGCTACACAATCAGCTTTAAATTTTATAAATGATTTCAATAAAGACATCAGGGAGGTTTAGTCTGATATATTCCAAGCCAAACAATACAAGCGTAAGTACAACACCTTACATTAAAGCCAGTTTACAAATTTTGGGAGTGATAAGGACTCGGACATAGTTATTGGAAATATGGCACTAATGCATACTGACCTGGTTTGTACCTGGTGCTGTTTGTACTTCTTTTGGTGCGACTGAGTTAACTGAGACCCGTTCAGGGCTGTGTTTTCCTGAGTCATCCCAAATGGCTTCAGCTTTCCTAAAGATACACATCGAATAGCTTAAGTATGCAGTACAGCATGAACGATAGCCATCCATTTGTACTACTGCAGAAATGTGATCTCACCCTTGTGTGGCTGATAGGTAAGGGGCCGGGAAAGGCTGGCCTTCAGATCAAATGTGTTCTTCTTATTCGTGCCAGGAGTAGTGGAGGTGCTTGTATTTCCAGTAAAAACAAAAGTTGTTCCTTAAAAAAAAAAAAAAAAAAGGAAAATTATAGAATCCCCCTCTTAACCAGCCAGTTACGCAAGTCTTATTAGGTTCTTACTTTTTACAGTCATTGTGTAGCCACCTGCTCCAGTACTGCTTACACTTACGTGTACCTAGGCATTAACTGGAAGCTCAGCTTAGCTGCACTTATGCCCAGTCGCCTTCTTGACAATATGAACGTTTGCAATATGCTATTTGCCTGTCATATCTTGCTTTGGACAAAATGTCTGCTAAATACGTAATTTTAATAAGGATTTATTTTATTTTTTTGTAAGTATTATTGTCATGTGTTCCAAGGAACACTGAAATTCTTATGCCACATTTATTATACTCTATTATCTCTAAGGAATTACCTGGCGTCTTGATATTGCTGGTATTCAGTGCAGGCTTCGGGTCAGGTTTTATCCGTGAAGCAGGCCGAGGAGTCAAATTAGAGTCGCCAAATGGAGACATACGTGCTGGTGTCTTCACCAGGGAACGCTTATGTTCGTTGTCCAAAGCCGTCCGTGAAAATCTGCAGGACAACCAAACATGGTATGTAGAAGAAATGGAAGTTGAAGTAGAATTAGACAAATCAGACGAGCAACTGCCCTATTATACGCACAGATCAGAGTGGAAACTTTGCATGTCATTTCCACTATCTAGATAGTTTGATCACACAACATTTTGTCTTTAACAAATAGCTCATATGCCTATTAGTGTGGTATTTTACAAACTGCCAAAAAACAAAATTGCTAGGCATTTAAAACATGAACCAATCAATGACACCACATAATTTTCTGTGATCAGTTTCCTTCACGGTGGAAATTAGTTTAGTACTTGTTATGGAATTAAACTATAATAAAAATCAGCTAGCACGTAAACAGTAAAAGTCAGCATTTGCACATTTTAACTGGGACAAAAAAAAGAAGAATTGTTTATTAAGACATGGATTATTAACCTGACACTGATCTTTCGCGTGGACACGACAGTGGGTATGAAGACGGCATTGTCCTTCGGGGCAGGCTTGCTCGCAGACGGCTGAGTAAGCCTGCGGGTGTCAGCGCCGGCTCTTTTCCCTTTAGGCGCTGGACTGAAGAGGGAAATGCGGCTTGTAGCTGGTTTCTGGAGAATATACAAACATGGGCTACAGTTAATTAATACTTTAGTTAGACATTTTCACATTGTCTTCTCAGTCTACAATATGAAAATACCAGAAGTACATTTATTAAAACAACCGTTTTAACCAAATATCTGCAATAGTCTGTTCAATGTGCATTGTACTAACCAAAATTCCTTTATCCACTGATTTTGGAATAGCCTTCTCAGAGAGCATCTAGGAGGGAGAAAGAATATATAATGATAATTTGCATCATCATAACAATGAATATGCCATTAGGAAGCTGGTAGGCCAAGACAGAAAAAGACATTCTACAGGACGGCAGACTATATTGTCACCGGGATTCAATACCGACTACATGGCACCTAATAATTATAATAATTACAATTTACGTGAAAAGGCTCAGAAGAATTCAAGAACAACTTACCTTTAATTCCTTCACAGAATTTTTGTATACCTCCATCTGCTTGGATTTTCTCTGGACGTACGAATCAATAGATTCCATCTTGTTAAAATGTGCTTCATGGAGTTTCTTGAAGTCTTAAACAGACAATACTACAAGTAACCAAATAGATTTATGCAGTAGTGAAACATTCCATGATTCTATGGAAAGACTGAGCACTTTGTACATCTGAGCTGAAAGTTCCTTACTCGGTGTGGTCGGCTTGAGTGCAGGTCTGCCTTCCCTCTTCAGGAGCCCTTCATGGCGTGGGATCTTACCAGGTCTCACAGACTTCATACCTTTCCCTAAGGAAAAACAGTCACATGGTGACACTGAAATTAAGATTTTTTGGATGCTTAAAACAGCTTAAGCACAAAACTACCAAATGTCATAAGCTTGGCACTTATGCAACACTTTACTTAATCAATACAAAATGTAAAACGTCAATTTCTGAATCCTTCAAACAATCATACAACTTTTTGAAATTCCTGCCTTTTGTTTGATAGTGTTGCATACTACTTCTGAAATCAGTGTCTGCCTATGCAGGTGTAGTTTTATGTATAAATAAATGAGACAGGGTTTCACAGAAATACATGCAGAATTCTAGATTCAAAGCCTAACTACATTAATCACTCTCTCACACACACACAAACCTTTCCCAGCTTCTAAACCGTTCTCTTCTGCAGAACCAGGCTGGTCGCCTTTTTTCTCCACTGATACTGTAGAAGCTGTAGGCATTTGTGACTCCACGCCAGAAAACCTTATCTTTTTGCTGCTTGGTTCATCCATCTATTCAACAGAGGGAATTAACAGGTATGTCATGCTGGTGCATAAGGTTCACAAATTCATAAAATTCATAAAAATAAGAAAAACGATACCCGATCAAGATTTCCCATCAAGATCAAGTTGCTTTCAGCTCCATCCTCCTTTTCATTTCCTTGCCGATTCTTTGCTCTTTTGCCCCTGCCACGGCGCTTGGTGACAAATGCGCTGTGGTCAGCTGATGGTGAAACATCACTTGGATCCTCAAGCTGGGAATGATCAGCAATAAGCTTTTTTCCCTACAACAGAAAACACAACCATCATTTATTTAAATGTAAGAAGGGTAGGTGTCAAAATGAGTTTGAAATTAACTAGAATTCGCTTTAAGAACAAGAGCAGATTATTCATCTATATTATGTTTCATCTGTATAAACATGAGTCTGGAAAGGTGGTGTGTGGTCTGGAAGGTTGCCACCTCGAATTGTGACAGGCGGAGTAGTGATTCTAGAAAGTGATTGATGGTTTCTTCAAACTGCATACGAATTAAATCAAGATGACAGAATTAACTGTGACTAGTATGGGAGGATCATGATTTTAGAATAAACTTTATTGATTCCCCGAGGGAAATTCTAATAATAAAAGTCAATTACGGAAACGCTGCGGTGCTCCTTATATTAGTACATAAATAAATGAACAGAAATCACCCAACCCGTAGTCACACACAGAAAGGACGGCATGTCCGTCTAATCATCTAATGTTACCACCATTTAAATGGCTTTAGGTTCAAAGAGTGAGAAGATAAAAATGATCAAATAAGCACAGAAATAGATTAAACAAAATAGATTAAACTTACACATTCTGCATGGTTTTCCTGTTGTTCATAATACCGTTGTAGCGCTTTCAATAATTTATCAGCCTTTGTGGGGAAAAGAAAACGAGTTGTAAAATCCGCAAACCAAATACTAAATGCATAGACTAATTTAAAAATTACACCTCGGTAAATAAGCAATCTTTGAGTTTAATCGGTAAATATTTAACTGGAAAACGCTTCATATAGACAGTTGAAGTCACGTTACATGTCGTTTCGCTTCACAAATCCATAGACAACAAACCTTCATATTGGCTTTGAGACCGACATCTTTCGCCCGTTTCTGCAAATCCGCATACTTGAGTGAAGCCAAATCCATGTTTTATTCCAAATGTTTTGAAACTAGTAAATACGATTCGCAAGCAGATACGTTTCTAAGTTAATGTTCCTTTACTAAATCGGTTGAAATCGTGCAGGCGGTTTTTCAGTTTTTAAGTTTCAAAATTGTGATCCAGGCCATTTGATTCGCGAACTCGCCTCTGACGTATGCGCATTCTGGCCAATCGGCGATCTGTACTAGGGTTTGTTTTCAATCGCGCGTAAGCCCCCTGAGCCGCTATTGGTTTAAAACAGCCAAAGGAAATGTGAATGAATGAATATTAGGCTTTGAAATTAATCGTGGCACAGTTAAAGAACAAGGCTTGATTTATCCAAGTACCGACGGGAAGATGCTAAAGCACAAATCCGGACTGAAGAATGACGAGGAAACGACGGACTGTAGTGAGCTGCTGACAAGTATCATTAGCAACGTGGGAGCGGAGACTGATTACCGGAAGGCCGTGGTTCTGCACTGCCGGGGCTGCTACACTGTCCTGAGTGATTCGCTGGAAGTTTGCGGCCAATACAAGAAGCTGAACTCCATTATATGTGCCCGTGAGTAGCTAGCCTTTGCGTGGTCTCTAAACGGCAACTGCCACGTGAAATAAATGCTATAAGTGAATATACTCTATTACTGATGCCAGATCTCTTACTATGTTAATGGTTGGTCGAGTTTTATACTTTTAATGAATGCAGAAACCTATGAAGGTACTGTAGTAGTATTCTCAGTGTTGACATGCTGGTCGTAAGGGAATAAAGTGTCGGCGCTTTAATTGCAGCGGGAATTGCTGTACGAAGGGCTTCCGAATGGTCCTGTAGCCTAGTTGCCTAATACTTTCCTATGCATAATAAACCAAACTGGTTGTCATTGGTAGACGGCAAGCAGCGATACCTTCTCAGCCTAACCACAGCTGTCCATCAGCTTTCCATGCCGCTTATCAGGTACAGGGACCCATTTTTTATGAAGCGCAGGACACACATACTTGCATAAAGGGGCCGCCGGTGGTGATGCACGCACGAAGTCGGTCCATTTTCAGAACGCTTCTTTGTCATTGTCCATGACAGCAAACCGAATCTCTAAAGTTCACTTTAGAGATTAAGCGTTCTACTATAACTGCTATTACTACTTCACCATAATATGTTCCTTATTAAAACGGGGTTATTTTAACCTGAAAACATTTCTGAGGTGTTCCTGTAACATTTCTCTTGACAGGGGTAACCAAAGATGTCGTGGTGAAGGAAGAGCTGGAGTTTCAAACGCAAGGACCGTTAGCTGGATGGTAAGTGTCCGCCGGATCATTTAGGACATATTAACGCCCAAAGCAGGCAAGAGTCACTACAGGTATTCATTACACACAAAATATAATGTACTATTTTCATTTTTTGTATTCACCTCCACGCCCCCCC
>JAODKK010000025.1:11658431-11669664 GCA_026774405.1 Petrocephalus microphthalmus
CACTACTCACACCAACCTTCAACATCCAGAGACATGTGTGTGGTTGCTCTGTACTTAACGTACTTAACAGTCTACCAAATTTACAGCAAGCTAGGTGATCTGGGTCTTGGCCAACCCATCTGTGTATGGCTTTTTAACCAGCTGCCCCCTGACAGTGAGACTGGGCTCCACCTTTCACCCGCCCCCACACTCAGCACCAGTCCACTCCTCCATGTCTCATCCCAGACGGTGACGAGGGGGCTCACAGAGACAAGGTACATGGGCTGACGACATGGCATTCAGAGGAGCAATCTGCTACTAAAAAGACCTCATTTCTGACTTCAGGAGAAGACGCAACGAGCCCAGTCCCATCCATATCCATATCATATCTACTTGGGACCCATATCCGGGAAGATCTCTCATGGTCCAACAACATCAGACTACAAAAGCTAAAAGCTAAAAACACATGTTGTACTTCCTAAGCACACAAAGGAAAGTCAACTTGAACCAGCAGCAGCTATTATTGTTAACTTATTAACTTCTACTGTTGCGCTGTAGAGAACATTTTAACCTACTTCCTCACTATCTGCGACAGACAAAACTGCTTTGCAGCGTATGCAAAGGAGACTGCAGCACCTTTCTTGCAAGACACAACGCTCACTGCCTTCACAGAGCCATGGATATCTTCAGTGATGGTTCATATCATGGTCACCATTGGTTTGAACTGCTCCCATCCAGAAGAAGGTTTAGGCCCCATACTGCCAGACATGATTTTACCCCAATGCAGTAACCAGGCTAGAGGAAGCACTAAAGGACTCTCACACGTAACCCCCATGCACGAGTCCACCACATACCATTTCTCACATTTGTATTTTTGAACATCGGCTATTCCGTACACATTTTTTGCACATTACATTTTTTTTGTTTACGCTGCTAGGACAGTTGCTAACTCAAGTTGTGCTGACTTGTACACTGAGAACAAAGAACTGAATTGAAGTGAATGACTGTGTCTGTGTGCCCTGGATCAGACTGGTATGCTATCCAGGGGGTATTCCTCTGCTTTGAGCCATATGCTGCCTGGTATACACTGTAGCAGGGCTGGCCAACTCCTGTCCTGGAGGACCAGAATCCAACACAGTTTGCAGATTTCCTTGCTCAAACATACCTATTCAACCTGGTTATCAGCTGATTAAGATGTGTTTGAGCAGGCAAATCTGCAAACTGTGTTGGATTCTGGCCCTCGAGGACTGGAGTTGGGCAGCCCTACACTATACTCAAGGCCACCCCATTACTCTTTACTAAGCAAGCAGTTTGTAGATGGATGGCCGGACCATTAAAAAAGGGCTTAGTAGAAGGACATATACAAAACCACAACTCACCTGGACATATGGTGTGAGGCAGTCCCCAGTGCCCTCCGTCCCAGGACACACAGTCCATAGCACAATGTCACCAGGGCAGAATCTTTCTCACAGTCCAGAGGCTATGGAAGGAGAAAAAGATTGGTGGCTCTAGTATGGAGAAACGGCAATAAACACGGGAACTACTATGGGTCCAGTTTAATATTAAATTAAATTATCTATATACTTGTTTGTAACTTTTCGTAATAGTACCCATGAGTTTGAGATCACATGCATCTGGAATAAAGCCGAAATATCCCAATCCAACAGTTTTAATTTTGTGGCATGCCTACACTGAAACAGAAGCTCTTTAACAAAACCTCATGAACACCGTCATTGTGGTACTGCACTGCTTTTTCTTACGTGGGGAGAGGCTTAGCCTCAATCTGACAGTGGTGATAAGTTTAAATATACCTAACTTACTCTTTTTAAAAGCTTTAGCTCATGCCTGAATCAGGCAAACATTGACAGTCTCCGGTCTTGAGAGAGAATGTGCTTCATCACCTAATGGCTGCTTAATCACTTAATGGTTAATAGAAGCAGAAAGTGGCTTCCTGTTAGGTACAAGACTGACTTCAAAGTTCTTTTACTTACATATAAGGCACTCAAAGGTAAAGTGCCTTCCTACTTAACACTGAGCACCCAGATCACAGAACCATGTTATCCATGTTATTCCATACATAAGCTGTTGGCGCTAAAGCTGTTAGCTACAGTCTACAGATTAGGGAACAATCTGTCAGTATATGTATAAGATGCCGAATCGGTCTTCTTAGTCTTCTACTGAATGCCACACACCAACCGTATCAGTGGCGATATCTTCTGCATAGTGATATGATTGGTGTGTAATTCTGTAGAATAAAACAGCTCACTACAGAGTCTGTAGAATATCTTCAATAACCGGGTCATGATTTCTGGTAATTCTCGCCGTAGAATTTTTCAAATGTATTTCTTTGGCATTCTAACCACCGCAGAAAGAACACCATTCACTCCTGTTACACTGGACAGCACACCGACATCTCTATGGCCGATGTCGTCAAAACTAGTCGACTCCCAGCAGAACAACCTAGATGGATAGATGGCACTAAAATCCCCCTAAAACATCTCTTGTTTCAGTTTTAGGGTGAATTGCGCCAATTAGGAAACAGCGACCATGGCTGCTGATGCTGCTATACATGCCCTTTTGCTCCACTGCATTTGTCCATCAGTGTTTATGCCTGTTCTGACCATCATCGCCTTCTACAGTACCATCTTCCCCACGTATCCAGAAGGTGCCTGCAGTGGGCACCACCTGAGCTGGAGTGCTGCTTTAGTCCCATTCAAGTGGTCTACAATCTACCAAGCAACAGAGGTCTGCAGGGACAACTGGCTCACTGAAGCACTTTAACCACATTTTACCTATCGATCATGCTTCAATAACCGCTGACCTGCCCCGGGGAACTTGACCAGTGTTTGGTTCTTATCCTCTTTTTTTATTACTAGAGCAGAACTGCACCTCTTTACGCCAAAGGAAACCATTGTACCTTCTGTCGCCGTGAGTTGCAGTATTGTATCCAGCCGAGATAGACCCCACAGAAGCTGTCCCTGGATATGCCTGCCAAACGGTGGTCATAGTCTTCATCGATGTTTGGGTTAAAGGTCGGGTCCAGGTCCACGTAGTTTCGCTCACTGCAGCTGCGCAAGCCCTCTCGCATGGTCTCATTAGCCAGCCACTCTTCCAGTTTGGCTGAGGCCATCACATAGTAGATAATTCCCTAAATGAAAGTAGAGCCAGAAGGTCATTATATGTGATCTTCTGTTAAAGTCAAAACGTAACAACGTTAAGTGCAAAGAGTGGAAATCTCTGAGCTGGCCAGTTGCCGCTCATTGGTCGATATCCGTATCGGTTGTCTCTTGCCCCCGATTCGGCATGCTCCCTCACCTTGACGTAGTAGGACGTGAGTATCCGCCGCAGGTCGAACACCTGCAGCATGGAGGCTGCGCTGTTATCGGTGATGCTGTAGCCCTCTAGCACATATTTCGTAACCAGGACCTCCCAGGCCAGCCAGCGCTGGCCAAAAGCGGCGTTGAAGGACAGCATGTGGGGCAGGTGTCCCGGCTCACAGCAGCAGCAGGCCTCGTCCTCCTCCACCCCCTCAGTGATGGCCTCCACCTCCCTCTGCTGACAGTATGTCCCTATGAAGGCGAAGCATTGTGGGATTGCAGTGGATCGGAACACTGGTGTAAGAGCCAAATTCTATTAAATCTGTTCTAAATTCAATGTCTGAATATGGTAAACTAATGATTTTGGTCATCTGAAATGTACACAAAGATAAGTGGCTTGACGAGGAAAGTATCTGAAAGCACAGGAAGTTCACATACTGCCATTACGACTGTCAAACTATATTTTTAAGTATGTACAATATTGTACCGACCATGGTTGGAGCAAAACTGATAATATATATTCTGGAAACCAATACTTATACCTGCAAGACTCTGATCAACTTTCCAGATTAGTAGAAATACATAATTTTAAACCAAGATACATTGTGCGTTCATAAAAAACGCTATTGTATAGAATTCTTTATATAATGCTATCAGAGATCCTTTGATATTCCTGCTAATATCTCTTAAGTATAAACAGCACCACTCATGTGCTTGCACCACGGTGTAACTCGTGTACCATCTCTTACCCCTAAACTCAAGGCCACGCAGCTGGAAAGTGACCAGACCATTCCCGATCTCCACCAAGTGCACCAGCGCATTGAGGTAGTCGGAGGCCAGGATGAAGCAGTCGCCTGTGCTGTAGTTTCCCCAGCGGCCCAGGAGCAGGTCACCACAGAGGCTGTGCTGCAGGGAGCGAGTAAGGTGCTCGTAGAAAATGGAGTTCAAGTTGTTGTCATCAGAACCTAAGCAAAAGGAGCATAAAACCCATATCACTGTAAGAGGAGTGTGTGAGAATATATACTGGAAGCTGCAGGTAATCATTGATCATTTTAATAATAATGGTTCTGTGCATTATTTGGAGCAACAAACTAAACAACAGCAACAGCAAGCATATTGACTGAGGGTGAAATAAGCAGGAATATATGACATTATGGCATTAAAGGTCAGAAACACACAGAATTTACAGAACATATGCAGCCCTTCAATAAAAATCAGTCCAAAGAAAAGTGACCAACATTTTTGAGAGGGGAAAAAGGACCAGTTGATTTATTTATCCCAAAGGGGGAACCTGGCATTTTTATCTATTTTTGTAAACTCCCATCTCATTTTTCACATGTGTATATATACACGTGAGAGGAAGTTTTAGGGCCAGGGAATAGGATCAACCAGCATCCAACTGCCCTGGATTGGTTGGGGTTAAGTATCTTGTTAAGGGTTCAAAAGATTACTTTCAAGGCTACAGGGCTAGAATCCACATCCATCTGGCACAAATCCCTATCCAGTTAAGCTTTTGATTAACAAAATAACATACAGTCACATTTATCCTATAGACTATCCCAAAATGCCCTTAAAAATGAATATGAATTAAAATGTATTTTGCTCAGATGTTATGCAACCTGGGTTCCTGTCCAGCTGGGAGGCCAATCTGGTGTTGGAATGATCAACTCTCTTCGTACTGCAGAAAACAAAACAAAAAACAGGAAATAAAACATCTTAAATGTATTTTTTTAATCACTGTACAAGTTTATTTGTCAAAAGAAAAATATCACCTGTATTTTACAACACACAGATGTTATGGAAGAAAAGTAGAGTCATACTTGTAGTCCCTCTCCCAGAACTTGACTGGACGGACATAGGAGGTGATGAAGATGGCACTACCAAGAAAGGGGTTGAGTGGCGTGGAGAAAACTGCAGACACTATTGCCTGGACAAATAGCATGGCGGAGTCTAGTGCGGACAGAAGGAGTCAAGAACAAATACTGGACAATACAAGCCAATGAATTACACATCATGAAATACATTAAATCGGCCTTATTATGCTCATTTTCACTGTTCATATTTCTATTTTTGGGGTCTACTAGAATAGATGTACGTGCTTAAATGTTCCAAAAACACAGCCAATAAGGACTGTGTCACGAGGTGACCTCATCATGTCACGGACGTAAAGGGCTGGAATTCCAATGCGGTGTTTCAGGCAGATTACAGAAGAGTGGTTTCTTTGGGCCTTAAGACTCTGCAGATCGTTTACATGCACTTAAAGCCATATAATGCAGTAGAATAAAAAGGAATAACCGGAAAAGCATAAGAGGGCCCCATAAATATTATTGGGCTGGGACTGACTTAGACGATTTTCAACCTGAAACTTGTGCCCATACATATTTTCAGTCGAAAAGGAGAATTTTGACCAAGATGCCAATTATGACGACTAAGATTTACTGCCACAATGTAAAGGATACGAGGCACAGCAAAAGGCTGGGCGAAGGCATGAAATGCAGATCCCCAGGTGATCTGCCAGGGAGCAACGTAGGTGTAGACAAAACGCAGCTTGTGGAACAGCTCCCAGAGCTGCGGTACAAAGAAAAACACCATTAACGCCAAGAACAAACTGTGAGCTGTACTTCAGCTTTTACAGTAGGCACAGCGTCCACAAGCGTGACCAGAGGCGGCCCCCCTTACCTTGCTGAAGATGATGGACATGAGGAAGAGGTTGAGCAGCGGCGTCTCTGAGAGGTCATGGTAATCGAAGTTGAAGAAGAGGAAGGTGAAGAGCACCGTTACGTACTGATAGGTGGGACTGCTGAAGGAAGAGCGCAGCAGCTTAAGACCAGCTACCGTGATCATCAGCGCACCCATCCTGAGACAGAGGGGGGGAAGGGATTGTAACAGACAGACAATACAGTAATTCCCCCGTATCCGTGGGCGATGCATCCCAAGACCTTCCGGCGACAGCCGAAACCGCGGACAATGATGAACCATCCGCCGACCCCATATATACGCAATTTGAGTACTTCCGTATGGTAAGAAATTACGCACATTATCAACATTAAACACAGTAATAATAAAGCACACTGTACAACACAGTACTGTACAGCTATACTCTCCCAACCAAATGAGAGGGATTCTGACGTTTTAGCCTATTTCACAAGTGATGATGGAGCAATGAAAACAATATCCTGTATCAAGAGATGAGGGTTAGGGTTAGGGTTAAGGTCGAGGTCACACCTTTCCTACCCCCCCAAAAGGATGGAGGGTTAGGGTTGGGGTTAAGGTCAAGGTCACACCTTTCCTACCCCCCAAAAGGATGGAGGAACAAGAGAACACATACCGTTACATATTTTACTTTTTTTTTTCCCCCAGACAGAGGCAAGCCATGGATGACTGAAACCATGGTTACTAAAATTGTGCATGGGGGGGGGCGCAGACAACAACAAGAAAAGGGCTACCAGATATGCAACAGCACTCACTCTGTGTCAAGTTTCTTGCGACCAGCAAAGTCTTGGGCACTTCTGGTTAATTCATTCAGGATGACCAGTGGATAGAGGACATTTTTTTCCGCAAATAGTAACCAAACGTGCAGTTTTTCAAACCACATTACATGAGCTGCTCCTGGGAGGGAGGGGGGGGGGGAAGGGAGAGGACAAAGTGTTTAGTCATGTCTCCAGTAAATCATCCATAAACAAAGCCTTTAGGTAATAAAATGAGGATTATGGGCTGTACCTTGTAATTACATCGGATTATAAAATTAAAAGACTCTTCCTTTAAAATTCTAGCACACAAAACTTCCCATCATGCTCTTGGTTTTCTTTGGTCAGCTTACCTCTGACCTCAAACTGGTAGTACTCCTTGGTCTTGAGTAGAGGATGAGAAAAACAGTACCAGGGCAGCTGCTTGCGAACTTGGGGTAGTAGGTAATGGGTCAGCAATCCCACTGTCCCCACCAGTGTGTGCAACACATATCTTAGAATTGGCTTCGGGTCAAGGGGGAGAAAAGGAAAAAGCTCAGTACAAATATCCAATTGTGTTCATGTATTACTAAGGATTTTAATATAGTAAATAATAATGAGAATAACAACAACAGTAATCATGTGACACTCTAGACCAAGGCAGAAAAAGTCAGATTACACCATATTCCATACACAGCTCCAAAGAACAGCCCCCTACCTGCAAAACAATGAACACGGTGCTGACGTGGATGGCAAAGTACAAGACGCAGATGACTATGCACACGATCAGGTCCGACTGTAGCCGTTCATTCTGTAAGTGAGACGGGAGTGTGAACTAGACATTTTCATTGATTAATATCAATGACACCCAGCGACAAGCATTCTATTAGGGAGAAGGACAGTACTACGCCCATTGTTTTGGCTCAAACACTTCCAGAAAGAAATTAATCGGAATATAAGAAGTCCAAAGCCCGTTATCATTTATCTGCACTGGTGATTCTGCTCCGTTCGCAGTTTACAATTATATAATCATCGCAGAGCCAATGGTATCCTTCTTAGTTAGGGTTATACCCCAGATCCCAAACTCCCCTGGCTGAAATAAATAGCTATGATTATAACGCAGATTAACGCACTTAATTCCAAATTCTTCCCTGCTGGTGGAAATTAACGGGTTAATTGTCAATGTATCCATTTAGATATGTGTGTGTGTGTGAGTGAGAGAGAGAGAGAGAAGATATCTGAAGATAATACTACTTACAACGGAATTCCTAAGTTTTTCGGGCAGAGGGTCGTGCACCTCAGCGAGGGGATCCTCTGGGTTTTTATCTTTTATATTAGGAAAAATCTTGGATTGGACCAATGAGCTAAGGAGAGAGACAGCTTGTCAGCCAAGCAGACACGAGAACAGAAATATTAAACGTCTCTTTTTAGTTTTTAGAATTACCTCTGAATGAAGACTTTTATATAAGACACTGAAAGTGAAGGGTGCTTAAAAGGTACTAAACCTAGTAAATTAATATCACACCATACGTTATGTGTCATTACCACCAACTGCAGGAGAATCTACACTAAAGCACCGCTTTCAGGGGGGTTAGGGACATGCTTACACGAGGACAGAGGGATCACTGCTCTGTCGGCTCAAATGGTACGACACAGCCACCAGGAAGCCGCAGAACACAGAGAACAGTACAGGAATCTGCTGCGCATCCCAGGACTCCTGTGATGTGCACAGAGATCATGGTCACTCTGTGAAATGCAGAATTACAACAAGACATGCAGAATTGCTTAAAAACCTCCCATGTCTAATTGCATCAGCTGATCAAAGGAGGTCTGTGTGAATCGTACTGACATGCATCAGGGCCGGCACTGCGGAGTGTGGTGTGAGAGGCCTCACCTTCAGGGCACCATAACACAGTCCATACAGCAGAGCTACAGTCACAATACTGCGCACTATGCTGTAGAGGGCAGATGGCAAGCTGGTGGAAGCTGTGGGGAAAGCAATGCAAGTCAGCAAAGTAACGCGAGCAAAAATCATTTTAGCACAATAAATAGCTAAATTCCAAATTCAAATCACAGGGCAATATTTCAGAAAAACCGTCGTCATTGCATTAGAGATTTTATAATTTTATTTTAAATCAAGGAAAAAAAAACGTAGAAGTAACAATTCTGAAGTTCCCGTGAACCTGAGTGCACTTGTGATCTGGAGCAGAAGCTTACCGTTTCCCCCAAAGACGTGGATGTCCAGCTGCTCCGAGAGGTACATGACAAACGTATTCACCTGTGGCAGCAGCCCCACGAAGAACACGACGGGGAAGCAGAGAGTAAACACTGCAAGAGAGCGACCGAGGGCTGGTTATTACGTGGAAGGACAAGAGCAAGACCTCTGATACAATCACAGATACAAATGTAGAAAACAACATATACCATTCTCCCAATAAAATCGGATGGGAAGAAAAATAGAGGAGCATAACTTAATATGGTCAGGCTATCTAAGCCATCTTCCATGGCAATCTGCAGCCTTCCCCACCAGTTAGGCATTTGCATGCATCGCTTTCTGTAAGGGTTAATGTCCTCCATAGAAAAAGAAAGTCGCAGGGGGGGGGGGGTGGGCACGAGACGGCAATCTTTAGAAATATTAAAAATGTGAACACATTATATGCCTGTACAGATTTAAAAATCGCTAGTGTCATACAATTAAAATACGTATAATAGACAGGAATCACATTGGATACATCAAACTTATGACTAGGAACCTAAGGAAAACTTGGGAAAGTTGCTCAGTTAAGGCTTACCACATAGCAGGAGGAACCACAGCCACAGTTTTTCTTTCATATGCACGATATAATTATAAATCATTTATATTTAACAGATGCTTTTTATTTTAAAAGGCTTAAAGTACAGGGAAGAGGTATTTATGTGTGCTTTGTGGGACTTAAAATGGTTGTAAATTCTGCCTCAGTGTCTGCAGTGGCCGCGTGGACGGGCCGGGGCTAAAATCACACGTCGTCCCTGAAGGCCAGGGAATACAACACACATGGAAGTCCCTTCAGTATGTATTTCCTTAGACAGGAATCATCCTGTCACGGCGAGGAAGGATGAGTGAAGTGTCAACAGGAAAGTTACGGGGAGACCTTCACCTATGATCAAGTCGCGAGCAGAGGCCAGCACCAGAGAGCTGGTCAGTGCCACGCCGTACAGGGTGAAGTGGCCAGCGCTGGGGATCCCACTGCCATAGTCCAGAGCCCAGATGAGACCACAACACAGGCAGAAGTACACCGGTCGGCTGTATGCGATGATCCGGTTATGGCCCTAGAGGGGAGCACAGGGATCACTGGGAACAGGTTCAACACCTTATAAATACCCACTTCAGAAAACAAATAACGACAACTGTGACAAAGCCTAGCTATCACAGCATTGCACTGCATAACTCCAAGTAAGCAGCAACCTTAATTTGGCTGGTAACAGGAGACCCGATACTGACCGACTTACTATGTAACCTGAGCAAAACTTCTGCATTTGTGTGTGATCTGTTGTAGCATTTCTCTCAAGATTCAAAGCTTTCAAATATCTAATAACCAATACTGCTCCCTCTTACCATCTGGCAATGGTCAAACGCATAAGCGGCAGGCAGAGAGACGGGCTCACGGTCAGTCAAACACAGAAACGATGACCGTTCCTTTGCCACTGGGGTACTTGAATGTGCTCATAGATCATACATGTGCCTTCCTTTCCATCTCTGTGCAATTTAGGCTATAAGCTATTTTGCTAATAAGAATTATATGTAAAAATATATGTACATACATGTCGAGGGGAGGAGGAGTCAGGCTGAACACTCTGAAAGAATATTAGGGGGTGTTAGACTGAGCAGAGGGGGCAAAGCAATTGCGTGGGACTTATGTCCACTCGCTGGCATGAATCTTTAATGAATGCATTTTTAATTCTCTAATGAATATACAAACAAATCTGCACTGTACAGAATGGGCGGATCTTAGAGGACAGACTCACCTTTAAGAGGGAGTACTGGCAGCTGGCGATGACCAGGCAAAACTGAAACACCCAAATGTCAGTGAAGAAGCCATGTACAAGCAGGATGGACCCCAGAAAGGCCACTAGAACTGCCAGCAGCACCGCCAGCACGTTCTCCAGAACCTCCCGGTTCCTGTTGGGAACAAAAAAGGTGGGTATAATCTCACGTGATCCAGTCTCTATGGGACTCTATTTTAATAAGTCCCAGTTTGATATGTTCTTCTGTGCTTCATGATTTGTGGAAACATTTCACAAATTGTTTAGACTATTCTTGTTTTTCCTAAACATAAAATCTGTTAATGAATTTCATTGCATTCTGAATTCTGAAAAGCGCTCTCTTAAATCACTGTTTCTTTAGCCTAAGGCTGACAGATACTGCAAATAAACTACAGATGGATACCAATAAACGGTTTCATCCCAAGTTTTTGGTTAGTAATAGGGGCAGAAGAAGAGATTTTAGGGACA
>JAODKK010000025.1:11685679-11700116 GCA_026774405.1 Petrocephalus microphthalmus
CCCCCATCCATCTCCGAATCATTTATCCCAGACAGAGGTGTGGGGGTGGGGCTGGAGCCTGTCCCAGGCAGCATAAGGCACAAGGGCTACGCTCTAGATGGGAAGCTCATCCAAATGGCACACAAACACCATCACACAATCATATTCAATAAGCAATTTATTTTAACTGTATGTCTTCGGACTTTATTTCATTGCGTTGTCTTTCATTTTCCCCATTTTGCATTATTCCTTCTTTAAAATACTGCAATGTATCACAACATACCCATGTAAAGATCCTTGTGGCAACATTATTGTGAAAGGCGCTATATAAAAATAAACCGAACTGAATTGAAACCCAGACTTAGGGAGAATATTCAAAGACGTAAAACCATCCCGGATCCTAGACTGCTGACCTAATGTGCAACTTGTATCCCAATGCAATACAGATCATTAACCACTGACACTGTTTGATTCATTTTAAGTTCTCATTTTCCAAGGTGGCATTTCGTAGTTGGGGTTGAAGTGTAGAAGTAACATTTTAATATTTCACACCCACCATCACGTGCCCTGATCAACCTTTGCTACATGTGAGATGCGCAAGGCGGATCATATTTCATTCCTGCTGCAAAACATCAGTGAGCAAACTGTGTCACTATCAGAAAGTATCCATAGGTTTTCCTAGACATGACATAAAATAGCTGACAAATATTACTGGTGTAAACACCCAAAACCACAAGTAGCACTGCATGAAAAAGTTAACGGGTAGCGGGCTGGCCCAAAACGAAAGATGACATGTAGCTATGACTAAGTCTATATTTAAGGACAAATACTGAGCTCAGCATATTCTTTCATATAAAGAAACACTATGAGTTACACTCCACAGTTGAAGGCGTGACCAAATTAAGTGTAATTATAACCATTAAGAGTCTCAAACAATCTGCTAAACCACATTTCACCAGCTACTTTCCCATGGATGTCAGTTACTTCTATTTTTAACCTTAAAGTAGTACAAGGATTACACAGCTGCCAGATCATTTTTAGCAACAATATAATTATGAGTGGCTCCGGAAATGTTTGTTGAGAAATATACACCATGTTCCAAATTATTACGCAAGTGACATTTCGGTAACTCCTCCAGCAAAATATCAGCTGATTCTGAGCTTTCGGTTGCTTAATTATTTTTCATGCCTTTAGATGAAGTGTATCAGAAAGTGTCCCAATTTAATTTGCCAGGTGATCTTAATGGAAAATCAACTGTTCATGTTAATCGGCAAGTCATAGTTATCGTTAAATACGGTAAGGAAGGAACACTGCACTGCAGCTGAAGGGCATAAAATAGTTTTCATGCTTTTTGCAAGACATTGCACACTTCATACCTTGTGAAAATTTGACATCATTAAACTGTTAAAAAATGTTTTCAGAGTACAGATGAAGCATATCAGAAAGGATCATTAAAGAAAGTTTCAGCCACAAACAGAGTTTTGAAATTGCTCGTGTCCCTGAAATTCCAAGGACATTTTGATGACTACCCACCAGAGGTTGGCAGGTGTGCCTGAACTTGCATTTCAGCCACCCCTCACTAAAGCTCACAAAAGGACGAGTATGCAGTGGGCACAGACATGGACCGATAAGCCCACATATTATGACCACCCCAATGTCGAGCAAATAATTTTGACTATCTTGCAAAAATGGTGCATATCAGGGTCTGGGAGTGATGCATAATGATAAACGGACATTCTGTACTTTTAGTCAACAACACAATGAAGACTACTCCAGTGATCGTCATCAAAATTATCTGCCACTTGTGCCACAGTAGCCCATCTGGTACTTATGGTTAGGCCAAACAGGATACCCTTCCTTCACAGTCCACAACGATGAGCCCTGGCCGCCCAACATCCTGTTGGCATTTCATGGTTTTTCCCTCCTTGGACCACTCACCATGGCTGACTAAGCACCCCACAAGCCTTGCCATTTTGGAGATGCTCTGACCCCGTCTGACCATAAAGACTTGGACCTTATCTCAAGATCTCTCGAGATCTTTATCCCTGTCCATTTTTTCCCCACATTCAACATGTCGACTACATGTACTGAATTTGCTTCACATAATGTTTTGGCTCATCGGGGCATATGGACACTTTTTCCCCAAACAGTTTTATTCACTGATGAATTACACGCTACGCTGCACGGTCCAGATGGATGGCGTTCCAGATGGTTGATCACTGGCCACCCTATACCCACCAGATTGAGGCATCAACAAGAAGGTGGTGATGTTTTGAGCAGGAATTATCAGAAGTGAGATTAGGTCTATATGGACAAAAGTATTTGGACACACATCTTGAATTCAGGCATCTCATTCAGACCCATTGCCATAGGTATATAAAATTAACCATGCAGACAGGTTTAGAAACATTTGTGAAAAAATAGGTCATTCTGCACCGAGTGCTTCATGGCATGGGCTTCCATGGCCGAACAGCTGCATGAAAGCTTCACATCACTAAGTGCAATACCAAGTGTCAGATGGAGTGGTGCAAAGCCCACGGCCACTCGACTCTGAAGCAGTGGAAACATTCTATGGAGTGATGTATCACACTTCTGTCTGACGGTCTAATCAACGAGTCTGAGTTTGGCGGATGCCAGGAGAACATTACCTGCCTGACTGCACTGTGCCAACTGTAAAGTTTGATACAGGAGGGATAGTGGTGTGGGGTTGCAATCCCAGTTAAATATGTCCAGCGGCATGGAGGTTAAGGCTGTTTCCGTACAGGATTCAACATTCCAGTGCTACCATTTTTTGACACGTTTTGAACAGTACCAGCTAATTTTCATTTTATTTAGGGAACTGATTTAGGAGACTCATCTTCCATATTGTTTATCCAATACAGGGTTATGGTGGGTCTCAGGGGTTCAGAATACACAGGGAACAAAGTAGGGGACATTTGTGTGAGGAAGTCCATACATTGCAGGGCATTTGCATGCAATGGAGTATATCGTTTTATAATTTTGACAGGTTGGTACAGCATGTCACAGTATTTGATTTCAGATGTATTCGATGTATGATGTCTGAAATATTGGCGTGCCACAAATGCAGCACGTGGCTTATTGTTGTGAAGTTAAGCACATCATTTAGTATCAAGATTTGTGCTAGTTTTCAGCACTGTTGGTTGTGAATTTTAGAGATTTTAGAGAGGGGATTAGCAATTAAACCCATTGGTTAAAAATTGTGGTGCCGGAGTACACAGGCTACATTGAAGAATCAATATAGAAGCCACGCTACATATCTTAAATCCAAGATAGCAGGAACAACATAAGATCAGCCCATCAACACCTAAGATCAAGGGTACAGAAAATAATGATTTACAAGTTACGTGTGTAACGAGTGATATTTTTCCCCAAAGTTGAAAGGAGGGGGGAACAAGGACATTCTTGCGCTAACTTGCCCCCAAGTTGATGACGATACAATGAATTATTGCTTGATTGCTTGAAAGTATGATACAGCTAACCACGTCGTTGTATCGTCCCGACATCCCGCACCAGATCCCAATCCCAGTTCGCTTTACACTACACACTGTATGTGCCTGACGTGGGGAAAAAGGTGCACTCTGTCCATTTGCAACCCCGATTTTCTAATGATACTCCGTTATTCCGCCACTCAGACTAAACGCACCAAACTAGTGCAGGTAACGCCAGAAACAAACGCGATGCCGTCACCCACATTAGGGCAGTTGACAAGCCGATCTGTAGCTCTGATATATATATGTGTGCCCCCCTCATTACAAATCACACCTACAAGTCAGTGGGTCGGAGGCACGAAAGACATTTGGGAAATGTCCGCTGGAAAAGCCCAGCGCCGTACTTAGTGCACTTACGGAAAGACGCCGAGCGCTGCCTTTGACATGCAGCTAGCGCCTTGGCTCGGGTTTATACACAGTAATATACAGCCACACGCAACTAAGCGTCATGGGGGGAAAGTTTTTAAATGAATAACTCTGGGTACATATTCCAGTGGGCTAATAAAAAGCCAATTATACCCTGGCGTTGCCTAAAAACGAAGTATTGGGTGAATTATAGCTGGCCGGTTGAAAATAAAAGGTCCTAAATCGACGACAGCTGATGCGCGGTACGGAAACGGCGACGTGCGAAGCCCCCTCGGCGGCCGGAGGTGAGGTGAAGCGGGGTGCCGAGTCGCGGAAAGGGGGGCTCGGCCGGGTCACCGCCGCGCTGATACACACGGGAAGGCGGCTAGCGACAAGCGGGCTCCGGAGCCGCTCTCCGCTAGGCAGGTAGCGGCCAGACGTAACGCGGGGAGGTGAGCTTCCACCTACCGCCCGGACACGCAGAAAAGAGGGCATGCGGAAATAATAACAGTAAACACTCACCATGTAAAGCGTAAAGGGGAAGCAGAGCAGGAAGAGCCATATGTAGAGATGTAAGGCATTGACAAATGTATTTTGATGGGGATCGTAATACCAGCCGCCAGTGATAGAAGCCCACACACCTTGCCTCAAGATCTGAAGCGTTTGAGAACCCATTTTTTTATATATATATATATCCCGTTAGGATATTTGATAAGAAAAAGGGAGGAAGTGACCTCGAAACTAACCGTCTTGAAACATTACGGCCACTGTCCTGTTTTCAGATACTGGCCTGAAAACCTCTACTGCAGCCATCTTTACTATTTGCTGGAGGACTAATCTCGGTCCTCCACGCAAACGCAACCTATCCCGACACGCTCTGCGCGCCTAACTAGTGAGGGACGCTGGGGAAAGAGGGGACGCAGGAGAGCGCGCTGTCGGCTGTTCGCAGTTTCGCCACCAATCGGCAACAGTTATACGCGTTTATTAAAATAAAATCTGAGTAAGAAAACAATATATATTTTTATACAAGTGGTTCCTTAAATGACTAAAGATTCAACAAAATATATTGACTGATATTGCACCATTCAACAAAAGGCCACTGATACAGACTGCTGAGATTCCCGTTTAATATAAAATTTTAGTTACTCCATACAAAAGTAATCTTGAAAAAACAAATCCGTGCATTGGTGTCATCGATATTTTTTACAATTATACAACTAATCGACGTATAAATTATACATGTCTAAATTAATGCAGATCAAGTCATAAGTAGATGCTAGTCCAAGGTGTCTGTTGAATTCATGAAATATAATACACAAGTACACAAAGTTGGCAAGTTCACAAAATTTGCACTAGAAAGAAAAGTAATTAGAATTAAGAAAGTCCTAGAAGTTTGTCAGTTGCTGGAAGGTTCATATAACCGCTGCATTTATCCGTGCCGGGCTTGTGAAGAATGGTGAGTCAGCACTGACATTGTACACAAAATAGAAATGTCTTTTCTTATATTTAGTGTGCAGCACACATGGCCTAAAGATTTTTATTCTACTACTGCAACCGTGCGCGTTTCTCTGGCGGAGCTTTGTTGGGGGGTGTGGGTGCAGGAGTCTTGGCTGCTGGCTCTCTCTCCTCCTGCCGTACTGCCTCAGCTGAAGTCTCTGGTTCCTTCTTTACTTCCACTGAGGGAAGAGGGAAAAAAAGTGACTATGGAATAAAAGCAGGCAGCTTGGCTATTAAGCAATGTGCACTAAGCTAAGTAATGGTCAGCCTTGAGAATAAAACACAGGCATTATCTCCAGATTATCTCATGATAAAAGCATGGTAAATACAGTACACGGCAATGAAAACTTTCAAAACAAAAACTTACCAGGAACAGGCTTCTCTCCAGGTTTTGGCTGAATATATAAAATAAAATATATTATGTTGAAACAAAACAAAAACACTACACATCTTCATTCTAAACCCACTCAAACAGCTAGAGAACCACCATAGGTATATTTGCATATAAATACTAGAATAGCTTTTTACTTTTTCCTAATTTCTTCCATATTTTTACAATTATACCCACTCATCAATTAAAACAGTTTTGATTATATAAAATCTGTGTTTCAAGTTGTCATACCTGATAGAAGGCTGGTGGAAACTTCTGCCTGAGATCCATCAGCAACGCGTCAACCCTCTGTCTCTGAAATAGAGAGCTTGGCTCCTCTTTCTGTTTGGATTTCGGCTTTGCCTTTTCTGCAAATTTAAGAGACTTTTTTTTAAAATGTGTGCATTATTAATGAATATTGGGATTTTTAATTCTTTGCTTAGAAAATAAAGATAGCTGTGACATCAAGAAAATTAATGTGAGTAGTAAAAGCTATGCAGGGAAGTACTCAAGAGAGCTTATTAGTCCACAAGTGTGACCTGCACTTAAAAGTGATAGTTCCATTTCTAACCTCTTTCCTCCTGGTCTTTGAAGTGCCACCAGTACCCTTTGGAAGGGTGGTAACGACAGTAAGACATTGCCTCATCGAAGGCAGACTGGATTCCATGGACAGCAGATAACTTAAGGGAAAAAAAACAAAAACATCAGAAAATACTCTCATCGTAAGCTCTGTAAACATCATTCAATTGTTCAGTCTGATTATATTAAAAAGTAGCTGAATGAATAAACCAACGAACAACATATTCGTTAATGCATAAAACAAGAGGGAAAACAACTGACCACTCTGGAGCCAATAACAGAGCCTAGATCTGGAGCCTGGTAGACCACACCGGCGATGATGTAATAGTCAGCCAAGGGGGTGACTGCAGGAAGGACAAGGGAAGAGCAGAATAATTAAGCATGAGAGATATTTTCAAATAAACAGTCAGATACAGATTTATAGAAACTCATAAATGTACATACTATCTTACCTTGTGTTGGAGATTGCCTCTGCTGTTTCCTAATTATGTAGAGAATCGGTTCCTGAGCATGAAGTAGGATATATTCCACACCCACCATCTGACTAAAAGATATGAACAAAAGGTATCCTACCTGAAAAACATACTGAATTGTATAGTAATAACTGCTTGTATTTACTTTGTATCAATACAAAATCTATTTGCATTTCAAACCATTGAATATACAGTATAGCAATCACAGCTTGAATACATACTATATTCCCAAATGTGAAACTACAAAAAAAAAACCTACTTCAGATGATCTAGAGTGAGGCGCTGCATCTTGACCATCTCGTTATTACACGTGCGATCGTAGAAGGGGTTACTTCTCTCAGAAAAGTAGTCAAGCACATTTCCAGGATTTAAGATGGGCACCCATCCGCTGTCTACCCAGGATATTCCTAAAAGGTTGTCTAGAAAAGCAAATACAGAGAATCAGTCTTAACCAAAAACATTAACCAGTTTGTAATAGACATAAACACAAAACGGAAGGCATTTAGTTCTCAATCGCTAGCTAGAAAAATAACTAAGCAGGTACGTTTCCTTCAAATGTAAAATAAAAAAAAACTTCTATAGACGTCACATTTCGGGGGAAATCAGTTATGACTTTAAGTTTTTAATAACAGAAAAAATGAAAACCAGGGAAGCCTTCTAAAACAAAATGAGAGCACGAAACAAATACCTCTTAAATCAACCGCCGCCATCTTAATAATACCGATTCGAGCTGCGTCCTTAAGTTATGACGTTGGGTTTCCTTTGTCGAATGAAGATGACGACGTCGCTCTAATAAATAAAATAGATATCGATTCTTGAGTTGTATTTCCATTCTCGTTTTTAGTTACTTTACTAGACCAACGTATTGACAACCGTAAGTTTATGAACTTACCTATAGTAAACGTATGGATACCACTGCTATTACAAATTTAAAATAACGTACTCTTCATCTTTTCATTTTAATAATTGCTTTATACAATTAGACAACAAAAAATAGTTATCCATCAATTTTGCTGTCTAAGAACATTATTCGTGTTATTTTTAGGACCGAGGTTTCTGTAAATGTATTTTTATTGCTAACCATTTTTAAGGATTTAGTACTATTCCAGTACAGTGTCACAGACAGCCTGGAGCCTATCCCAGCGTGCATAGGCCAGGCACACCCAGGATGGGATGTCAGTCCATCCCAGTGCACACACAATGATGCACTGTAGACATTTTAAAGATTCACCTGATTGCACTTTTTTGGACAGGGGGATGAAAGTGGAATACCCAGAAGAACCCCTTGCAACACATGCAGGTGTACACTGATTCAGATTCAAACCCCTAACTTTGGGTTAAGATAAAATTATTATGAGTTGACATTAAGGACGAGCTTCCTAGAGGCCATGACAGCTATTTCTTCAAATCTAACAAAATCCAAATCTTCCCATCTTTTTTTTGCTGAGAGATTTATATTCTGAAAATATCTTTATTCTTAAAAATTCACCAGAATTTTTTAAAATATGTTTCTCTGCCCTTCGTTTTAATTCCCCCAAATGTCTTGAGAAGTTTGACAGCTGCTTCCTCACTTGATCTGGCAATAAAGTCTTTGTCAGCTGAGTTTTGTTGTGGTTATTACTGTCAACACCTGTGTGGATTTGTTACTGTTACCTTAGCTGCAGTTACGGTGTGTGGGGTCTCCTAGTTTATTCATCTGAGTTAACCTACTGCAATCCAAACCTCCTCTGCTTTGGGTCCAGATGGCTTTAGTCATTCTAGAGCTTAAGTGGTTAATTACTCTTGGTACAGCAGCCTGAATTTGATCCCCAGTTATGGGTCTCAATCTGACAGCAAGACTGAGGCAGAATGGATCCAGCAGTGTGAACATCTGTTTTCTATGCTGATGAGGCAAGGAAACAACATGGGATAGACAGGAATTCACCAGCTTCCAGTCTCTCACTGAGATGCACCAGCAGTCTTCAGAGCCCGATACCTGTAACTTCAGTGCACGCTGAGACATTCCATGCCCCTGCAGTTCCAATGCTACCCCATGATGGGAATCTCTGTCTACTGATTCTGAAACCATATGTCAGCAAGCCCGGTAAATGTCTTGGCTTTTTAACCAACTGCTCATTGGCTTTTGAGCGACAGACGACCAAGTTGGCTCAGATAGCTTCATGTTCACCCAGGAGTTGAAGGTGTTTAACCATCCAGTCAGCAAGAGAGAGCCACCCAGCCAGCTTCTCTGGCCTCACCAGAGTGCCTGTAGTGTGGTCGGCAGTTACTGATTTCCACACACGTTCAGTGGGGAGTGGATGGAATCTAGTTCCTTGCTTGACACCAACCAGGGCCTGCTGCAGTGTGGCTGAGAGCTAACTGAAAAAAATGTAATCCTGACAAGGATGAGGTGAAGCATGGATAGTGACTTATGTTGTGGAAGAAAAAAAATGAAGCGGAAAAGAGAACACTCAGAAACAACTGGGATTGAAAAATGAAATGTTAAACAAGCAAATAAACAAACAAAAAAATCAGCATTAATATATAACACATGCAATCACAAACACACCTGGACCCTGGGCTGGCAAACAGTGCAGTACAGTATTGGCTTGGGGACTCAGCCCACACACAAAGCTAGCAACCCCCAAATAACTCAACATACACTCCATAAATAAACCATAAGCCACTCCAGAACATATTAAATTACAAGTAAATTACTTTAATTACAGTAAACATTTTGTTCATACAACATGATTTTTTCCTTTTTTCGAATTTAACTTTTACGAAATGTAGTAAAAGGTTTTAAAAAATTAAAAAAATAAAATTTGTTATATTCTCATATGCAAGATATTCCTAGCTTTAATAAAGGAGATCCTTAATGGGCTATGTTAGAATGTAGAAGAAGGCCAGTTCATCGCGAATGTGTATTCGGTTATGGTAGGTAAAACGTTGTCATCATATACAACATATAATTCCAAAAAATAAATAAATAAATAAATAAATGAACAATGATGGCTTACTAACATCAGGGAAACTTAATGTTTTTTGTCCCCAAGCAACGATGATAGAATTTTACACGACGCGTAGAAAAAGAAAAAAAAAAAAAAAAAAAAAAAAAAACATTTTATTTATGGAGCACAATAATGACCAAAGCGGGCACCAGTAGAAAGCGCTGACGGGAAACTACGCTACGGTACTGTGAATACTGGGTATGTAGACGACGAAAGGGAAATCGGAGCTTGCGGCTTTCGATTAGAATATTAAGACTTCATCGTATTCCTTATGTGTTTGCGAACGCATTAAATTGCATGTAAATGATAAAATGAGTCAAAGGCAGACCGCGTACGATGGGAATTATAAGAGAGCAGAGGGTGGTGGCTGTGTTGGTGGGAGCAGCATCGTTGGAGCGTCCACGCTGCAGCAGTGCATCCATCCCCAAGGTAGCCGGATCCGAGACATGCGCTCCCAGCAGCATCTCCGTCTCCACTCCGGCCCCGTCGTCAAGCAGCCGTCGCATTCCGAACCTGCGGACCTGGTCCGACGCGCCCTCGATTTCAAGACGCAGGGCACCCAGTGTTACAAGGACAAGAAATACAGGGACGCGATCGGCAAGTACCACCGGGCGCTGCTTGAAATGAAAGGGTTATGCAGGGTGCTGGGGGACCCCGATGTCAGTTCCAGGTCCCCCTCGTCGGCTCTGAAAACTATCAGCCACTCCGCCTTGACGGATGAAGAAAGGGGCGCAGTGGAGAACGCCGAGCTGGAGTGTTACAACAGTCTCGCAGGTAATTTTAGTTAATGTCTGATTTTTATGAGGCACAGATAAAATAATAAATAATAATAACAGGGTAGTGCAGTTCAAGTGCACTCTTGCATGATTGACCGCAATTGCACATTTGAATTAAACATTAATTCCATACTTAAAATGTAGCTTGATTAATTTATAGCAATTTAAGAAAAAGTGTTGACATTTTGCACGATTTTTAGTCTTTGAAAAAATATAAATGCATCGTAGCACGATGATGACAACGTGCGGTTACTGTATTTTTCATCGTTGGATTACTTTTTCGTCGCATTTCCCCCCTTTTGATCGGGGTCGATGCTTTCTGATTCTCGCTGGCTAACGGACACATCGCGGCTTTATGTAAGACGTCTTTTGTTATAGCTTGCTTGTTGCAGATGGAGTTGGTGAACTATGAGCGCGTCAAGGAATACTGCCTGAAGGTTCTTTGCAAGGAAGGAGAGAACTTCAAGGCATTGTACCGATCTGGGGTGGCATATTACCACCTGGGAGACTTTAACAAGGCTCTTCACTACCTAAAAGAGTCACATAAACAGCAACCGTCAGGTAAGCACCAGTTATTTATATTTATATATAAGGCTATCGATGACAATAAAAAAAATGTATTCCGGTGTCAATAAGGTTAAAAAAACAAAGCATGCTAAGCTTTAAAAGAGATGGCATCGGTGCAGAATTAGTGACCTCTGTTTTCTGTGCTGCTGCATTGCACATCGGTGCTCCAGACACCAATGTAATCCGCTACATCCAGCTGACGGAGATGAAGATCCGTCGCAGCGGCCAGAGAGAAAAAGAGGCCCCATAAGCCGATGGATATTTACAGGGAAATGCTCTCTCACGGTTGTGTGCGGAAGGTAGCGTCCCCGCATCGTTTTATGACTTCCTAAAAGTCACAAATGTGTCTTTTGTACTTGCCGGTTTTGTGAAGACCTGTTTTGGTTAAATATTGCTTCCGTTAAACATAATATTCACATGCAAAATAAAAAAAAAAAACTTTTTTAGTGTGCTGTTGGGAGGTACCGCTGTTGCAGGTCTCCCCCCTCAGTACACTGAGGCCCCAATCTACATCCCTGATTCTGATCCGGATCAGTAGGAGTGAAGGTTGTCCCGCAATTCTGCCACGTGCATGCAGGCCTCTTCAAGTGATTTAACATGGCTAGACAACAGCACTATGTACGTAATTCTCCTCATAGACTTGTAGGTGCCTAGGCAACAGTGTACGTCATTGTAATGTGATTTCAAAAGAGCAGAGCCTGGCTGTGTTGCTCCCACAATAGAATGCGATCCTGTTTGTGTTATTTGGGTCTCCTCACCCAAGATGGGTAATGCAGCTCTGTGTAGGTCGAACCGAACTACTGCCTGATTCAGCGATTCTCCGCCCGGGTTCCTCCCTCCCAGCTCCCAGCAAAACAGTGGACTGTCTGGGGGTCCCCGAGGACCAGTTTGAGAAACACTGGACCACATCATGCACCTTGCTTTGGCTGGTAAAACTGCTATACACCTTTTAAAAGACATCACTTTCTGAAAGCTCATTTTGAGTAGTGATGGCTGGTTCTGTTTATTTCATACATTACCAGTTTTTTTTTGTATATGCAGCATACAGCTCTGTGATACCGGAGCCAATTGTTAATTTTAATACTTTGTGATATATATGGCTGGATTATGCCTCTTCAAATAATAGTCGTCTCGTATTTTTTTTATATTCTCAGCTCTTACAGATAAAACTTCTGTCTCAGTTGTTATGCTACAGAATTAACTATAATGTATATATTTATACATAATTTTTAACTGTATCGTTTCTTTATGTTCATCTTCTGTAACTTATCCAGCACAGGGTTGTGGTTATTAGTCTAATATGGTAAGTGTTGATTTGATGTTGCTACTATTGTCAGCTACAACACATGGTGTTTTCATTAAAACTTTGTTACACCGATTTAGCTCATGTGGTATGCACTTGGGTACAGATACCCGCGGTGTGTCGTAAGTTATCTAAATATTTAAATTGAATTCTGTTTTATGCCATTAAGATTTCCTTATCCACATTTTGTTAAAAATTGTTCCAAAGATCCCCAGTGCTGTATGGCCCTGGAGCCCTAGGTTCTTAATAGGGATCTCTGTGGTGAAAATGTCTGTAGGGATGGGCCAGGCTAACACAGGCCATTATTGCCAATTTGATTGTACACAATAGAATATGCTGTGTGGATCATGGTTACCAGGAACCCCCGAGTCAGCCTTGGGAGTTTCAGTGTCTGTAGTTCTGAAGGCACTCGGGAGGCCTGTAGTGGTGCAGCCAGAGTTTCAGTCATCAGACGAGGCTCGTGGATTACTAGTCAGTCTCTTTTCTCGCCTTTGGTCACAAGTTTTGGGTGATGATCAAAAGCACAAAATAGTGAGTAGTAGCAGCCGGAATGAGCTGTGGGTAGGATTACTGGGCTTGCTCTGTGTGACAGGGAGGTGTTCAGAGATGCACTTCTTCAAATTAAGAGGAGTCAGCTGTGGTTTGGGCATCTAATAAGGGCACCACCTGCTCCTCTCCCCAGAGAGGTGTTCCAGACATGACCCACTGGGCAGTGACTCCAAAGCAGAACCAGGGAATGCTCAGCAGATTATGTTTCATGGCTGCCTTTGGAAGTCCTAGGGGGGAAAATGAATGGCAACAGAGAGGCGTCTAAAGTGCTTAGTTTTGTATCTTGGGGAGATGAGTCTGCATCTGAAGATGTTCCTCAACTGTGCCAGCTGTCTGTTGAGAGGATTTGCCTCATTATTCAAAACAGAATACAGTTTCGATGTCACTTTTCCCTCTGCCTGGCCTTCCAGACACGCTCCTATGATAATAGTTTATTCAGCCTTTTAATATGCCTTATTCAGTACCACATTACAATAACACTGCCCTCATAAAGGGAATATGAATCGTTTAGTCAGGTTAGGTTGTGACACTTCGTAAATCCTTAATAGACAATTATAAACTATTTATAATAGTGTTTTTTATTAATCAGCTACTACCATTTATAAGCGAGCCTTATTGTGAAGTGATACCAAGTTTTCTAACATGGTAGGTCTTTTGCTGAGTTAACGCTATTGTGTTAATTTGCTAATTATGTGAATTTAGACTGGGTTTGGTGTGTGGGTGTAGGGCTTGGCGATATAGATGAAATCTACTCATTGTCATATAAAATTCAAATGATAAAATGAGTAAGTTTGATCAATTAGGTCAATTAGGTACATTGTTTGATAGCGAACAGGGTAAAAGATGGTGGTGGTGTGGTGGTACTTATTGCAAGTTTAAAAAAAAAAACAAATTTGGTTCTTGGTGCTGTGTACTGTTAACTCTGACTGAAACTTGTACCAACTAAAATTGGAAATACTGCAATCTTATTTCAGCATTTGATACATTGCCACCCAGTGGAAGACACAGAATGCATGCAAACACTTATGGTCACGGATGCCAGGCATCACTTCCTGTATTGGACTGGTGACAACTGTGCCAGCCAGGCCAAAGCGTGCCCTGGGATGAGCAGCGAGGCTGGCAGAGCAAAACCACAGTCAGCATTTTCAAAAAAGACAAAAGAGTTTATTTTGTATGACTTATTGAAATTGGATTTTGGTTTGTAGCCCATTCAACTTGTCACCTTTTTCATGTTATGAATCCATTTAAGGGGGATCCTAAGGGAATTTTAAGCAAAAATTGAGCCTTAAAGTAAAGAATGACTTATATTGTTAGAATTATTGATGTTGATATGAAAAATATTATCGTGATTAAATATTTTGCCTTATCACCCAGCTCTAATGGGGTGAGTTTAAGGATAGACCGCCCTTTGTCTCTTTGGATAAGGTGTCAAAAATGGATGTATAATTGCTTTGACAGAATCAGACCTGTACTGTGCAAATGAAAATAGTCTGAGACTGT
>JAODKK010000025.1:11770207-11784343 GCA_026774405.1 Petrocephalus microphthalmus
GTGCTACTGATTCTTTGTGCAATTGGCCACTATCATGAATAAATTGCTGGCACATTCACCGTTGTAGAACAGTCAAAGTCAAAAGCCGAGAAAAGACAGATCCAAGCAGATTGACTCTATAAACTTATTCAAATAGTCCCCCATTTGCACTGCAGGGACAATCGACTGTCATGGAAGACCTCATTCCAGCACAGAAGCAAGGTCCCCAGCTAGTATTCTGAATTATTTCCAGATAACCATGGATTGTATTGCATGAATGCCTATTAGATTAGTAACTACTGCTAGTACTGAATATCCTAAGATGTTCCTATGTCCCCAGGAATTAACTCAAAACTCCAGGCCACAAACTTCAATGCCAGGACTGGCCATACCCTACCTGTAAGTCTCAGCTGGGTGACTTCCTAGTTCTGCTTGGTACTATTAGTACTTAATCCCCCAATCTTGAAAGAAAAAGGTAGGTTGAGGACCCTCCAAATAAAAGAACTTCTGAGCCCTTAGGAAGTCCATGTGTTCTGACCCTGTCCTGTTTAATCTTGACCATGTAGACTGTTCACCATGTAGACTGATGTGTCAGATGCTAGCCTGAAGGCTACCCTGTTCCAGATTCTAAACAGTAAAGAGCACTCCATTAAAAGGGGCGGTGCTGGGAGCAAAATTGGATCCTTCCATTCTACTATAAGGTTGCAATTTATCCTTGTGACAGATCATATACCTCTCCACCTCATTGGGATCCTAGACCATACCTCTTTGCTTCACCAGAATCCTGGACTAGGAGTCCTCAGATCAAGCAGAACAGCCCCTCCAGCCCTTTAACTTCTTACTGGAATCGGCCGCCTATAATACCACAAGATGCCTGAAAAGCAATGCTGACAATGTATACACTGGTGTCCTGCTGTTATTTATCGTAATCTTTCTCTGCAGGAATATTTAAGTGAGCACAGAGGCGCCCGTATGCTGGCCTCCTCAGGCCCCCTAATTTTGTACGGTAAGTGAAGAGTTTCAGCACCAGGGAGAGCAATTAGGAAACAGCACAGACACGGGTGCTTTCTGCAAAAATGTAGCCAAGAGCTGCTCATCATGGAAAAGCAGCACTTACCAAGTGGATAACTTTCAGTTGGGGTCTTTCGCCTTGCCTAACACTAGTCTTCAGACAACTTTAATCCAGGAACTCCTTTCCCTTGGTGCTCACTGGCCCGTCCCCACCAGAACACAGCTCTGTGTGGCATATAAACTATTGATTTGTCAATACAATCCCCATTGTGGCTTACCATACTAACCTCACTCACAGTACCCTGTCCAATACACTTACGCCTCATTGTGCCTCTGTGTTCCTCAGTTGGTATTTTATGTAGATGTTTGGTTCTAAAATTAACCAGTATAACTGCTGTAAACATATAACTCTTGCTGACTGCTGCTTTTAATACAGAAGATTCCTAACAATTTACAAGTATTATTTGTCCTTATACTCTTTTTCTGTAAGCTGTATATGCATTACATATTTTCTGAATTTAGTCAACCAACAAACATGATATGGGCACAAGAGGAATGAGGCCATTTATTTTGGACAATTGTTTTTACAACATGAAGGAATGACCATGGACTAGGGCTGCACAAATACTATGACATACTATGATTTTTTTGTTATAAATATTGCAATACTTATTAAACAAAATAAGAGATGCAAATTTACCTGATATAAACTATAGCTAAATAGAACTTACCTACCAATAGAGTCTGTCAAATAAGTTAGTGGTGTTACCATGAATTGTGCCAACAGACACAAGGAAGGGTCAAAAAGGTACTTGCTACTGCTAAGTGTTGTCTCCGTGGAATGGCGAAGGTCTTTTGGTGACCAGTTCTTGTTTGCTTTTTGTTAAATTTCTCACAAATGCACCAAGAAAGGAGCTGTCAGAGGAGCTTGGTAACTTCTGAGGTATGCAGACCTGGGACTGGCCAGAGCTCTGTAGGTGGGTACACCTATTACTGAGACTGTGGCGGATCGGATGGTATCCGATGTCATTCCTTTCAACAAGCATAGTATGAGGCTTAGGCTAAGGCACTTTCTGGGTCTTGTCTGTTGTCTCAGTGTATGCCCCAACTGTGGTGAATAACATCTCATTGAGGGAGACTTATTCTCAGCTCTTGATAGGTGTCCACGAAGTGACACTCCTCTGGTCATGGGTGACTTCAATGTGACCATTGGCACTGACAGGGCTGCCTATGAGGATTGAGTCAGTCCCCATGGGTCTGGTGACCATAGTGATGGTGGCTCCATGATCCCTGACTTTGCAAAAGTTTGGGGGCTGCAGGCCAATCCCTGAGCCGCATCGTTGGACTCCAGTACTGGAGCCACAAAGGAGATCAATCACATCCTCGTGGGAAGATGCTAGAGGCTCCAACAGAACTGCAGGGTCTGTGAATTTGTGAGTTTGTGAATTCTGACCACAGACTTGATGTTGCTTCTCTGAAAATTCAGCTTAGGTCCAGCAGACTATTACCTCCTAGGGGAATGAGGCTAGATCTAGCCAGATTCCAAGATCAGTCTCTTTCTAATGAGTTTGCACACAGCTCGTGTGAGGAACTTGCAGACTTGGGTGGAACTTCTGATTCTAATTTGATGTGGGAGACCTTCCGTGACAAGACCCCAAAAGGTTGCTAAGAATTGTGTTGGTGTTTCATCTCTTTGGACACCCTGGATATTATCGAGAGGAGTCACAGCTTGTTCAAGCTTGTCTTCAACTTGTTGTCCCTATCTGGAAAGAGAAGAGTGATTGTCTAGATTGTGGCAACTACAGAGGGATAACACTGTCCTCAGTGCCAGATAAGGTCCTTACAAGGGTCTGTCAGGGTCGGTGCCCATCCAGCACTATCCTTTGTGTCCTTCCCCTTTTGGCCAGCTGGTGTTGCTGGCCATCCTGATTCCCTTCCTTGTGGTTTTTCCCTAGTCTATTGCCCCTGCTTCCCAGACTGCCGCATAATACAGTGGAAAGCAGGGGCAACAGACTAGGGCTTTTTGATTTTCATAGAGCATTCAACTAAATTGACTGAGAAGCCCTGTGGGACATCCTGAGACTTGGCAAGATCCCCCTGAAGTTGCTGGACGTCATGGCTAGTCTGTACACCGATACAATGAGTGCTGTGCAGAGTGGAGTGCGGAGTTAATCCCAGGGCTCATCGGGGGTGTTTTCTTGCTCCTACTCTATTCAATGCTTCCATTAACTGGGTGTTGGGCAGGGTAGCGGTGTGCAGCATATGTGGATCATCTGTTCATGAATTACTATTCACTGATCTTGACTTTGCTGATGATGCTGTGATCTTCAGTCAATGAAGGCTGTAATCGGGGCTCTTCAGAGACTGAAAAAGAAGTCTGAGTGTCTGGGCTTAGGGATGTCCTGGATAAAAACCAAGATCCTAGCCTTTAATGACGTCTTGGACACAGCCATCAGCAGTGTGGCTGTCTGCAGAGAGGATGTCAACTGCATTACGTGGTTCACTTACCAGCATTTGTGTCTCTGCTGACTCTTTCTATGAAGTTAGTAAACGGATTGTCAGAGCATGGGGGATTAACGAGTTCGCTGGAAAGGGGTGTGTGGTGCTCCTGATATCTCTGTAAGTGAACGTGGTAGAGGTCGACCGATATATTGGGCCGATATTTGGTATTTTTTAATGTATCGGCATCGCCGATGTCTGAGTATAGTACGCCGATTTACAGACAGTCACGTCTGTGGGCAGCCCAGTGTTATTGTTACTGTGGAACACGTGACCCATGCTACCGCTTGCGCCCAGCCAGAACTTTCATAAGAATCCTGCAAGAGAACGGTGCGACTTAAATTCTGGGGCCGGTTGTACAAAACATCTTAAGTTAAGATTTCCTTAAAATCAACTTGGTTGCACAAAACATCCTTAAATGTCCTCCTTAAGGTTTCCTTAAAATGTTCACTTAAGTATTTAAGTTTTTCTCCTTATCTTGACCTTATACTTAAGGAATCCCTTAAAGTTCCCTTAGCGGTTGCACAAAAGACATTAAGAACCAAAGTGAGGAGAATAACGTCAGGTGCCTCGGACTGAACCTTAACCTCAACACACCATTTATGGCGGCAAATGAAGAAAATAAACTCATCCAGAGAGGAGAATTCCGCGACTGGATACAATTAATCATGATCAATTGATCTAGCATAGATTTGACCGACAGTCAATTTATAATTTTATTTATACAGCCCGCGACATCTTTATAATTCATTATTTAATCTGGCTAACACTGGTAAGTTTCACCGCTGGTACCGGCAATAAGATAAAAGTATATTGGTTATTTGATCTAATTTTTGATGCAGAAATATGTAGACACATGCAAAAAAAAGCTAATGTATCTGAGATACAAAAATAAATCCATCTGCTCAGGGTTTGCTCGCCTGCTTCTCTCTCGCACTTTCACGTAACTTACAAGTTGCCACCGGTGGAAATCTGGCTTTTATTTTTATTTTATTTATATTCGTCAGGCGCAAAATATGTTTAATGTCATTGGCAGTATCATACTAAGGGGAAAACTTAAGGTGTTTTGTGCAACCGGCCCCTGATCTTTCAAAGACCTATATATTTATCTAGTGCTGCTTTGAAAGAAAATGCGAATAGCCTACAGAACCATGAGAACCAAGGCGGCAATTTCCAGAGGGTGGGAGTGGACCTCGTGTCACTGTACCAGTGCATGCTTCCCAACCTGACCTGACAAGTTTCAAAATTTTAGAACAGCACTGGTTTTGAAAATACCATCAAAAAGACTGTATACCACAAATTAATGGCTGGACTGTATGATGGTATGAAAAATTTGATACCTAAGAGAATTCTAATCTCAGTCAATCTGACTATTGCAATCTGCTGAGTGATGACTGGAGATGCATAGCATGGGAAATATTATGCATCGGATATTTAGCATGAGATATCGCCATCGCATCAAGCAGCCTACAAACAGTCGGTAAGTGGTGATTGGTTTTGTTAAGCACTAAATTAAAAACCAACAAACATGTGGTTAGCACTGGTGCCTCACAACTCAGGAACCTTGTTCGAGTCTTCGTGTTGGCTCTGTGTGTGTGGAGTTTGCATATTCTCCCCATGTCATTGTGCGGTTTCTCCCTACAGTCCAAAGACATACTAACGTGGACTAGAGTTGCCAAATGGCCCATAGGTATGATAGTGTGTGTGAATAGTGTCTGTCTTGCAATGGCCTGGTACCCCGTAACTACCCAGGCATTCCCAGCCTCATGCCCATAGGCTCCAGGCTACAGTAGCCTACAGTAGCACAAACAAGCCATTCTCTTTGCAAGCTGCAGCAGAAATAGTCAATACTAGCTAGATAAGTAAAAACTATTGTTACCCTTAGAGATGCACAACATATTGGTTAAAATATCAGTGTCTGCTGATATTTTCATTACAAATTAAGATATTGACATTGGTTGAATATGTCAATCTTGCTTAAACTTTATCAATATTCAAAGTAGGCCGCACAAGGCTGTACTCCCTGTTTAATAATAACAATAAATGTTCAGAAACTCTATTAGTATTCAATTAATAGTAAGTAAATAATCTCCCATGGTAATATTTGTGATTTTTTTCCAGTGAAGTTAAAAAACAGGTTAAAATTAGGTTATCAAAATAATCAAGTGATTTATTAATCGAATTGAGAGAGAAATTTTTTTCCGATGTATTGAAGCCTAACCTCAATAATCGCAATCGAATCAAATCACCATGGGGCCTTACTTGTTGTACTTACACAAAAATGTTCTGAGGGCAGAACAAAGGAAGATAACCAATCAGATCTTGTATCAGATGTCAGATCAACCAATCAGATGTCTTGGTATCCTACCTCCTCTAGTTGCTCGGATCTGCCTTCTCTACAATCTGGTTGGTTATCTCCAATTATTTTTAGAACCAATTATGTTTCATTTTACCCTCAGAACATTTTTGTATAACTAAAACTCCCAGAAGCACCACACACCCCCAGTGAAGGGTGATAAAGAGTTTGTCATCTGACTTCACAATGCCCCTCTAGATCCACCCCCAACCCCCCCACCCCCACCGTCTCACACAATGTTTGCAAACAACACTTAAACAGCCTTTCAGGACAAGAGCTGCTATGGTGGTGGACTAAGCAAACTGCTACAATTCATCTGCATAAAATACAAATTAATTCAATCTCTAAAAACTATGATTTGGACTGAAAGTATTAAGTGTAAAATGTATGAGCATAAATAGCTCATTCTTTGCTATCATAATGTCCTCCAGTGGAAGAAAATATATTTTTATCAGTTTTTCTGTAGGGGAGGTTTCCTGATCATGGAAAAAAAGAAAGACAAAGACCTCCATATAATTTCGATAATATCCCGAGGACACAATATTATCCATCTCTTCATCTTCCAACCGCTTATCCTGAATAGGGTTGAGGGGACTCAGTGTTGTAACAGATACATTTCCTCTACTATCATTTATTACAAAGATTGTGTAAACCAAGGGTTATTCTTAGTCTGATATCATACACTGGTCATGCCTGATATTTTATTATTAGTGATGGTTACATGTAACATAGCTTCCTGCAGCTTCCTAGACAATTACTATGGAAACATTCTTCAAAATTAAAAAATGTACATCTTAATTTAACAAACCCTAATCCCATTATTTAAACCCTTTATTTAAACCCTAATTCTTTTCTTTTAATTATTTTCACCTGCAAAAAAAAGGCACACATGAATGAGAAGGGGAAACAGGTGTCGTTCAGAGGGTTCGAAATTTGCGCTGATGTCAGTGGCTGGCAAAGCCATCACAAAAGGCCCTTAACCGCAACTGTTTCAGAGGAACTGGCAGAATCTGTTCTCTGACGCCAAGCTTTTCTCATCTGTACAGCACTTTGCATCGCAAAAGCGTGTGTTAAATAAATGAATGTAAAACAAAGAGGCAGAGATCGTGCGTGAACTGGGATGTTTTTGAGTACCCTGTCAGTCCCACTCCTCCCATCTATTTTGGCCAAAAATACAGACTAAGGTCATAGTAAACAGATACTCCCCATTAAGATATAGGACAAATTTAGTGAGGACTTAAGGTTTATAAAGGCTGCCTGGCACCTAAGAAAATAAGTACTGCTTAGCGAGCTAGCGAAACACTATATGAAGATGGCACATTAGTAAGGCCTTGTGGTCTTTGCAAACAGTCAGCTAATGACCCAATTTTATTGCCCATGCATTCATGCGGACATTTGCTAGTGGTGTGCAAGTTGCTGCCAGTTATTTAAAGCAGCAGTCATTCCAAAACCACCACTGCATGCTCCATGGAAGGAACTCCCCTTCAGCAAAACTAAAACAAAGTCTTATAAATTACTGGACAGCTGTTATGTTTATTAAGGGCAAGGTCAGGCAAAATATTTAGATATTTAAATATTTCAGGTATTTTGATTATAAGGTCAAGCAGACTGATTGGGGAACATCTTCCAAATCATTAGATTTCATAAAAGACACGGTGTATGTAATTAATTGTGGCAGAGGTCAAGAACAAGGAGATGAAAGATGTACTTTTCAAAGCAACAAATCATGTGGGGCCCAGCTTTGATAGGAGCAGACAGCATAAGTTGACACTATTAAGCAACAGTTTAAAGACATACCCCCCTAGCAAGCAAAACAGATCTTATAAACCAACTCTTATAGGATTCAAATCATCAATTTTTCACATGCATGGTTCAGTACAGGATCACAAAAAACCAGAAACTGCTTACAGGAAGCACAAGGTATCATACAGGAGACACCCTGAACAGAATACCAGCCCATAGCAGGGAACAACACAATGATCACAGGCAATAGGCAACTTAAAGACATTGTTATGCATGAAAGTTACCAAGCTACAGAGTAACTGAAGCAGCTGGATGACTCACTTTGATTCTGTGTAAAATCATAGCAGGCCTCATGAAAAGACAGAATTTGATGCATAATCACAATTCATGAAATCAATAAGTTTCTGGATGCAGTTGGAATAATCTGGGTTTCATTTGTTTCTCAATTTAACCAGGATCTTTTAGAAGGCTTCCTACAAAAAAAGCCTTCTCTGATCTGCTGAGGATTGATTTTTTGAGTAATAATTCCCAGCTGCTAATAATGATGATGATTATCGACTGTAATTATGAGCTGCATTTTTAAATTCTCAACCCCAGCAATTCCCCTCAGCAGTCTCACCCCAACAGGGGTCACCGATCCAATCCAATGAGCGAAGTTTTTCTATTAGCATACCGCAAATGTGGGGAATAGGGTCACCGTCACCTCGGAAGATGATTCAGGTCATTTTAACACTGATTCATTCAACTTGTGAATGTATATATTATTCCTCAGAGTAATCCTGAACTAGATCTTTTTCAGTAAGTTTATATATAGGGATGTTAATTATCCTAGCTCCCTAATACCAACTGCCCATTAAAAGGTAATCCCAAAATAAAACTTGTTTATTCCATTGTCCCTAGGACACATTTTGGTTCTGTTCACAAAGCCATCCAGGTTTTTCCAGAAACACGCATTCTTAAAATCAAATGCAAACACAAATCACAGTATTGACAATATTAAGTGATATGAGATTAACTGACAATATTTTTGGGTATAGGTTAAGATAAGAAAAAAATTTGATATAACAAAATTTATCCCACAATGAATGCAACACAATAATTGTAGTAATTGATTAGCCTCACATTCACAAAAAAAGCAGCAATGACACAAATTTCACCCATTAACCTTTTGTGATAAAGCAGAAAATCCTTCAGTCTGTCAATAAGAAACTTCAATGGTACAGTAGCACTATTTTTTTTCTTATCTTGTAGAAGATTTACGGTAAATATTTACTAAAATCGAACGCATATATTGAATGCCAATTGCACTTGAAATGAATTGTGAAATCTGCATTTTTAAGAAATTCCGTTTTTTCTTTTTTTTTTTAAGTCCACCGGCACCATGGTGGTGCAGTTGTTAGAACTGTTGCCTCACACCTGGGTTTAAGTCTCCGCCATGGCTCCACTTGTGTGGAGTTTGCGTGTTCTTCCCATGTCATCATGGGGTCTCCTCTAGGTTCACTGGTTTCCCACCACAGCCCAAAAACATGCTGAAGTGAACTGGAGCACGCGTGTGCCCTACATTGGGTTTGCGCCCCATCTGGGGTTATTCCCTCCCTTGTGCCCATATGCTCTGGACCCCCATGACCCTACATAGGATAAGCAAGTACAGGAAATGGGTAGATGACTGAAAGGTGTTGCTTTGCTATATGCTATTAATAGTATTGCCACTCTATTAATAGGATTGTAAAACCTAGTGCAAATTCCCAGTTAAATCCACAGCTGTCTGAAACTACCAGAAAACACAACTGAATTATAATTCACGGAAAATGTTACTTAAGTCAAATTATGTTTTACACTATGAAAACATAAAAAAATCAGTTTCACAGTCTTTTTCCTTTCCCGCATTTTTATTCTATTCTGCTCAGAGAAGAAATTCTATAACCATTATAAACATAATAAGTTATATAAGATAGAACTTTACTAACTGACTTAATGTGTTTCTTCTGGTAGTTCCATTGTAAGCTGAACTATCCACCAATAATTCCACTGCATTTGGGAATATTTTGCTAAATTACACTGTGCTAAATAAAATAAATTGGAGCAAAAAGGATAAAATACAGCTCTTATTGTATGTGCTGCTTTTTAATTATCATCTGGGTATCACACTATATGCTATATATACTATACACAACTTTCACTTTACTAATCAATCAGTCATGCAAAATCAATTTAGCAATGGGAACATAATTTGCCAGTGGATATGTCTGGGGCGTGTGCCTCTTCATGACTGAGTGATATCCGGTTCATGTGCTGTGATTGGCAGAGTGATTTCACCAATGTGCCCTTGAGAAATGCCCCGAACCCCATTCTCAACCCTAGATTCTCAATCGTAAGTTGCTTTGAATAAAAGCATCTGCAGAATAAATGTAAAATTGACTTGTACTTTCCTTTTCTTTAACCTTTTTAGGATGAGATTAAAAGCAAATTTGAAGTTGAAATTTTAGGAAACTTTTAGATATGGTGAGAACTTCTAGGAATAAAATGTGAGACTGCCACATTAAAACATTTGAATGGTTCACTAAATTCTTGAATAACAAACAGGTAAATCTACTCAACATTCTAACTACTGGTGTGAACCGATTCTGTACAAAATATATGAACTTTAATCTGTTTCAAAACATACCAAATAATGTAGTGTAACATGCATTTATCAAAAGAAACTGGCTTGCTTAAATGCATAAGAAAATGCAAAAACAAATTCAATTCACTGGAAAGATTACACAGCCTATTCACCTACTACATGTTCAAAATAATACTATTTATGTCAAACTGCAAATATTGTGATTGGTAAGGAGTATATCTATCCAGCAAATCTATTCAGCATAGTGACATATTAAACAGTTCAGGGGGGTAATCTGAGCCACATGGACCAGTGAGTAACAGTTTGGCCTCTTATTTGCATGGTTCTGGGTTCAATTCCCAGCCTTGTTCTCTGTGTCACTAAATTGCCAAACTATGTTATCCAATGAAGAACCAACATACCATTCAATATGCTCCCTGCCATTCCTACTTACCAAATCTTTTTTTCATAACAGGTTGACAGTCTTCTCATACATCTACATTGTGGCATCACTTACAAAAATACGCATTACAATCATTACAATCTTCTTTAGCAGGGGTGCCCAAATCCAGTCCTGGAGGATAAGAATCCAACACAGTTTGCAGATCTCTCTGCTCAAACATACCTATTAAACCTGGTAATTAGCTGATTAAGATGTGTTTGCGCAGGGATCTGTGTTTCGATTCTGGCCTTCCAGGACCTGAGTTGGGCACCCCTGGTCCATAGTTATCTGCACAATTTGTCGGCTTCGTATTGTATTTCTCATTGGTGACCCTTGGCTATGGATTCACTTTGGCACCTTCACATTGATGTACTACAATCCAACAGACCGGGCAGCGTATCTGACACAGCGACTACAAGCTACTGACTGCTAGACAAGGCATGTTCCCATATCTGTCTTAAAGTTTAAGAGTCGCCAGCTATTTTGTGTGGGGTTCTTGTGTAAAGTAAACCGATTTTGAAGACAAAGCCATGTTATTACCGCGAATATACCGCTGACTGCTGACGAGGCTTACAGAGCTGACCAACTGGAATGAGCTCCGCTGAATCGTGCTTCCTATTTTGGGAATAGAGTTGTTGCACGTTGGATATTTGATTCCCAGTAAACAGGAGCTCATCTTAGTAATATGGAACACATCAGCTGTTCTTAAATTAAACATAATACAGAGTTTTCACTGTATTATCTTATTTCTGGCTTCTAGCTAGAACGGAATCCCCACAACAGAGTATCATTGCAAAACCAAAATAAAGTGCGAGCATATTCCTATGTAATTTATAGCACAAAACCAAACCACTGAATTGCATAAACATACATCATACAAGAACGAAGATCTGCAACAGAAAACAAAATATAAAAGAGCAAAAAATTGCCTAATAAAAGCCCAAGGTAAATTTAATTCGCGGCGTTAACACAACCTGCAACGGCCTTGAACGATCTCTGGTGATGTTGGTAATTACTATTAACGATACTATTCTCATTAACAGCGATAGGCTATTATTTTCCTCATAGTTACGCTTTAAGACAATCATTAACTGTAACCAGTTTCAATACCCTGAATTGATAATAAATTAAAGACAGAAGCCTGATTTCAATTTAGCATGTAACATATATTATGTAACCCGTCAAGTGTTTCTCTTGAATAAACACTAACATACACACATTTCAGAAATGCATGAATGACACTGTACTAGCAGGGGGGGGGGGGAATATCGATCAACCTTAAACTCATGAACCCATTCAATGTGCATGTTTGCATTCGGATAAAAAACGCAATAAGCACGCAAGCCGTATGTTGAATGTGAAGTGACGCGGTCCGCTGCTCCTAACTGATCGCAGCTTTCAACCTCCATAATCATGACACTATTTCAAAAGCATGTCGAAGACTATACAAGATTACAAATTATACAAGAAAAAAGCATTTATACATGCAATCCGTTCTAGTTCCATCCACCCAGAATGACAAAAAAAATCATCACAGTTCCATACGTTTCAAAACATACCCCACATTATCGTCATACGCTTTGTGTGCGTAATATTCCTAAATATAGATTCAAACAACATAATTTAAATGCCACATTTAAATGCGCCTTGAAACAGAAAGCGGCGGCACATAGCCACTTGCGCAGAAGCGCTGAGTATTTATCAAATGACCACACCGGCCGTAACGCCAATATCAAGCAGAAAAAAAGATTCACATACCAAGATTTGTATCCCGTTTTTTCCCCCGTTTTTTGCCGAAAGTGAGGATAATATTGTTCCCTTTAGAAATGTGCCCGGAAATGTAATTGTCTGCTTTAAACGTATTTTGTCTGCCAACCCCTCCTTGCCTTATATGTCAAGTGTGTATTCCACTCTCGCTGAAATAATACCTCGGAGGCGACCGGCGCTCCCCACGCACACTGCTGTTCCCCGCGCCTGTGCAACGCCAGTGGATCGATCCAGCAGCAGAAGTAATACGGCTTTCTTTGCCCACTCCTTCTGATGGCCCTCGGTAGCCCGTTTCCCCCCCTCCCCCAGCAGACAGATAGATAGATACTTCTCTCCGGCTGTCGACGACCAGGACTACATGACATCGAGGCTCCCTTTGGCTGCCGGGGGCTCCGATGCCATGCCTAGGGCGCTTTGCAGAAAGCAGAGCCCGAGCGGCGTTTCACCTTCTCCCGTCTTCGTTAGCGTAAAATATATATGTTAGCTCCTGCTGACGCGTTGTATTCTGTTTCTAGCAGGGGAAAAAAATGCAATAAAAACAGACCAATCAAAAAAATCAATCATTAAAATCAATACGATTGCCCAATCGAGGATTTATTTATAATCGATCTTTTCTAGTTTAAAAAAATGAATGAGGGAAATGCGAGGCGAAATCGCTAGTCGAATTCTGTAACCTTTCCTGGTTGATTGTTTTATTATTATTTACATCAGATATGTCTAACTAGTCCTTCGAAGGGGCTGCCCAATCTCCGGAAGCGTAGAAAAAGCTAATTTTCAAATAGCATGTCTTAAGTCAGCACAACCTTACGCCCCCAGTTTCTTTCTCCGCCCTCCGATACCAAAAATCACATATATACACAAGCATCTACGTCATATCAGCTGGGAAAGAAACCTGCAACAAAACCCATGAATATGTATTATTGCAACTGTGGTAATAGCAAACGCTGTGAGAAAGGGGGATAAGGCATTAATAAAATTCCGAGGATCACTACCAGGCGATAACTATTTTGCTTGCTATTTTGTATGTTGCATTACGAAAAAAACAGCATTTCCTAATATTAACTGACGCAAGGATATTGACCGAGTTAAGGAATTTTCCAGACCTGCTGGTGAATGCTGGAGTGACTATGTGCTGTGAAAGCAGAAGGCCTTCGGGTACCTATCATACTTTACAATCTCACGGTCAACCTGTGCGCCACGCACAGCACAGAAGGCAGTACGAGCTGCACCGCTGGGCAATATTCAGGTGAACATCATGCAAAGAATATTCAGTAGTAACCCTTTGCCTGACAAGTAAATCTTTCCTTAAGCAGATGATTGTCACGCCCAGAGGGGCAGGAAGCAGGCAATAGCTGGATATTGGCTCCCCGCCCCTCCAGCAGTATATAAGGTAGCAGGTTACCTTCGTTCATTGCGAAGTATTGTTGCCTCATGTGCCATACCAAGCGTTATACCTGCCCAGTCTCGCGTCCTACCTGCCCAGTCTTGTGTAATTTTTCATTACTGCACTTATTCCTGACAAAAATGTTGTATAACATGACTGTAAATCAAAGTAGTAATACATTTGGTGAAATGCGTGAGTCATGTTCAATCAACAGCTTAATCAAGGTTAATTTCAAAACTCAGCCAAAATCAACATAAGCAGTGCTTTGTGAGATCCAGGACTGAAAAATGCTGGGGGGGAGCATGTAAAGATCTAGGGTATATATTGTAAACTATAATGAAATTAGATCAAAT
>JAODKK010000025.1:11838442-11863209 GCA_026774405.1 Petrocephalus microphthalmus
ATATGTCGGTTATAATCGGCAAAACATACCGCTAACGAGCTAAATATACATTGATAACCTAATAAATCATGTCGGTTTTACTGTCAAGCCCAACGTAAAGGACTTCTTAATAATAAGTAATGAAAACACACTTTACTAAAACATTTGTAAAGGTATTCTATTGATGTGAACTCGAGAACTTGAAATTTCCGGGGTACCTCGAAACATACGGGGCGCCTTGAAACCGCATAATCACAAACTCATCATCGGCTTAAATGCATGTTTCATTGTGGTGTGTAAATGATGACCATTAATCACTTTTTCATAGTCTACTCAGCACACTTCAGTCTATGGCCATGTTTGTTCCTTTCATTGTAGTAAAAAAAAAATGATCATCCATATTGTGCCTTCAGTCCATCCACTCTATTATAGACATCTACTATCTACATCTATGCACAGACGCAGACTCGCGTACCTATCTAAATGGGGACCTTCCATTCCTTTCTATGGGAAAAACCCTAATCACAATCACAACACCCTAAACCCCAACCTAGGCCTAACATTAACCATGAGTAACCAACCCAAGTACAAGACTTTCGGTATTTTTACTTTTTTGACGGCATTCACAGATTTTTATAAGATTGAGGTTATCCAAATGGGGACTTGAAAAGTAGGGAAATTTCAGGTTTTACCACACTTTGGGGTCACTTTGGTCCTCAAATGTGATCTATGCAAACCCATACACGCACATATATATGTCTGTGTGTACAGTATATTTGAAAAATATTCTCAATATTTATGTAGCTTTTCCTTTCCTGAGAACTTTTCCGGAAATGTTATCGCGCATGTTTTAATACCGCCGCCTTAAAATAATATCCCGCTGGTAACGTTTCTCTCTCACGCTATTGGTTGTGCCATTTGTCATTCATCCTATCGTCGCGAGAAGGCTGGCAGTGCGCGCTCCCGCCAGGTGCCGATCGCCATTTGTACGCATCGCTTAAGGACGCCATTTTGCAGCGGACGAGGGCCGACTCAGAAGCAAGAGGTGCGTGAAAATAAACACCGTTTTCATTTATTCCCATTTCGTTATAACGTGCTTTACTAATTTCGGAACTCGTGCACTGTAACGCACGTCTTTCGATACCAGTCTGAAAATCTCTTCCAGGAAATCGTTCACTTCGTAGCAAACAAATCAGGCAGTGGACTAGCAGTTATCTTAGCCTCAGAGTTTCGATCGAGTAGCTTTATAGATGGTATCTTTTTGGATTTTAAACAAAACCATTTGCTCAGCGTATTACTTTTGTCTGCATTAGTGTAGAATTTTAACTTGTATAAAATTGTGCTGCAAAGAATACGTTTTCGGTGTGTATTTTCATATGAGGCCTACGTAGGTTGTTAGCAGAACTAGTTACCGCTTAATGTTATACTAGTACGTGCCCCTGTGGATTTCCTTACGCTTTCAGGATGGGTCACAAAAGTAAAATGGACACAACAGGTTCAGGACAGTACCTAATTAAATCATCGTTATTGACGGTTCTTTAGTTACATAAATACTGGCATTTATTAAGCCCCTCGGTCGAGTCCCGTGTAGTAACCGATTTTTTTACCAGCATTACACGAAGGACTGTATTTGTTATAGGTGTTATATGAAGCCAGAGGGTTAATCTAAGCGCTAAACCGACAAATGTTTTGTCTCTGTATGGGATGGGTCGTGGGGTTTCGAGGTTGACATGACTTCGCTATTACGGGCTTTTCCTGTACCTCTTTTTTAAATATAAGCTGTCCCAATGTGCTCCTCTAATGCTGTGTAAAGTGTTTTGAGGTTTTGTTTTAACTGTGGTCAAATGGAGCCCAGTTCTACAAAAACTGAATGTAGCATTTCGGGGTGTAGCTGGTTGGTTAATGCTACAGAGTCGCCCTTTGTATCCGAACGTGCCGATTTTAGCAATGCTAAGCAATGCGTTATATATCTGTAATAGCAGCCAAACTCCGTCCTTTGTTTCAAAACGGACTGCCACATGGTTAAAGTAGCAAGCAGGCGTAGCTTGTAGTGAACCATCAAGTAATGAACATGATGGCAGAATAAAATACGTATTTTTCCTGCTCGTTTGCCCATCCCTTCCCGATTAACTAATGATTTTATTTAGTCATGGTACAAGTATGAGTCCTGGTACATGGGAAGGCTTTAGTTTTCGCACATCCCATCGTGTTATTGTGTGAAATTAACAGACACAGGTGAAAGCAAGGCGGCAAGGGGGGGTGGGTCAGCTCAGGGGCAGCCATTAATCAGGGGCCCGTGGAGCATGTTTCGGTGATAAGGGCCTTGCTCAAGGGTATCGCCAAGATGCTGTCACTCTGCCGCACGCAGGCTGTACCCTTATCATTTATTTATTTTATATATATATATATATATCACGTATGTTTCTTAAAATGTTAGTGTATTCTGATTTTTACCTTAGTTTTTCTTCTAAATATAACAGTTTCCAGTGTGCTCCTAGTTAAGTGATCAGTTTGGCTTAGCAAACTATTTGTTTTGTGGTTTATCAATGTTACATTGAAATCTGCATGACATACTGTAATACTGTTTAGATAATGGCGCATAATTCTGAGTTTTGATCATATGGTATAATTATAGAATAGAATGGTATCAAACTGGTATAGCAAGATTAGTTTTATGAAGTGAGAAACTCTGTGATGATATTATTTAAACAAGTAAAAATATTCCAGCATTTAATGATGCATTATGTAAGATGCAAATATTGTCCATTTTGCTCAACGGTATCAGAACTCTCTGCTTAAATGGGAAATTATCAAATACACTTTTTGCTTTTCAACTAGTTAGCTACTGGTCTTTTTGTGTTGGTTACATGTCAGGCTCTAAATTTATTTTGGTGTTATACATTACTTGTGAATGATTATCATGTGGAAGACATTTTTCCCTCAATATTTTGATCGAGAAAATAATTTAAAAAAAAAATTGGCAGACCAGGTAACAATCTTTCTGATGTTTGTCTTTGCACTCTCTTCCTCCCCCCAGACAATGAGTGGATGTCGCGTTTTCATTGGTCGCCTGAGCCCTCATGCACGAGAGAGGGATGTGGAGAAATTTTTCAAGGGGTATGGGCGGATAAGGGAGATCAACCTGAAGAATGGATTTGGCTTTGTGGTAAGACTTTCAAGTAGTATTTTTGCATGGTGCTTGATACATCTACAATTTTTTTTTTATTTTTTTAAACTTACTGACTTGTCACTGGTTAGTAACACAACATTAATTATGATCAATAATACTGGCAAAACGACAGGTCTAATGCAGTTGACTAGTTTATAATTCATATAAATGTTTTATATACAGAGGCTTTTAGCAGTTGAAAATATTGTTTGAAAATACCATTTAATTTCATCTGACATTTCTATCAGAGGGCGGGTAGGACCAGGAGTCACATGGCGCTAAATTAGTTTGCTTGCTAGCAGCATCACTGGGGTAATGAACGGAAGCCTTCTCTCTTCACATTTAATGTTTAGGGCATTCAGAAATACCCTGGTACCTAGCATTTTAGCTGCTTGGCACTTTAGGTATTTTGCTGTCAGTTTCTCCTATGTTGTCATGAGTGGCTTCCCTCTCTGGTTCATAATTTTGTGATTGGGTGTTGCCATCCTGGAAACTAATTTTTTTCCCCCCCACATAGTTCAATGCAAATTTTTCATATTGGGAAAGCCTGCTTTGCTGAGACAAGTAAAATACAGTGATTTTCTCCATCCATGAATCCCTGTTTGATTTCTGTGTTTTTATAATGACCACTTTATTTTTTTTATTACTCTTTGTAGCTATGATCAGGGAGGTTGTTTCATGTCTTTTTATCAATGTGCAGCTTGATACGTTCATATAAATCATTTTGTGCATGTGCTCTATAATTCCCACCCAATTGTGTAGTCATTTTAAGTTACAGTGATATTGTGGGTGAGCTGGGGGGGGGGGATAAAATGCTTTGTAGAGTATTGTACTGTAAGGCTGATTGTGTATCTCTTTCTGCTAACTGTTATAGAAATGGTTGGACGTAACTGGTACGCATTTGTCATTTGCATGCGACAATTTCATACCAGCACAAATGCGTGTAGGAATATGATTTTTTGCTGAAATTCCCGTGTAGTTTAACCTTTGTGTGGCTAGCTTATGCTTCTTTTGATATATAAAGGTTAAAATGCTGTAAATTCTTGTTATAACAGTACAAATGCACATAATACACATTTGTGCCGTTACAACAAAAAATTGCTGCAGGTGTCGCTTTATACGACACATGCGTACTTGTGTGTGTGATTATAGAGACCTGATTATATTTTTGCCTTGTTTTAGGAGTTTGATGATCACAGAGATGCTGATGATGCAGTATATGAACTGAATGGGAAAGAGCTTTGCAGTGAAAGGTAACATTGTAGCTGAATGAAATGAGTAAGGTTTCACTAGAGGATGAAATGAGTTTTATACAAAGACTGTTTTAACAAATTGTAACTGGCTTATACACTACATAATATGTATACTGAAATCTGTGGTTCTGTACCTGCAGAGTGACAATTGAACATGCACGGTCCCGTAGAGGAAGGGGTGGCGGCGGACTTGGAGCTGGTTTTGGGCGGTTCTCTCCACGCTTTGGTAGTTACCGCCAACCTCGCAGCAGTGGTTCCAGGTATGACGGCTGTTGCACTTCATTAATGAATAACTACGACGTAACCTATTGAATCCTAATTGTTTTGTCAGCTTAAGAATATGCAAAAAAAAAAAAAAAAATTCTATTAAGAACTAAGCAACAAATACAACATTGTGATAAATGCACATACAGATTATGGGTGCTAAATGCAAACCTGGTGTGGTAATCCAGTTTTGATTAGGTGGATACATTTAATAACTGGACCACCTTTCCTGAGAAATGCACATTTTGGGAATACCTGTGATTAGTAGTACAGTTCTGATTTCAGTTATTTGCTATCAAGGCTCTAGAAAAGGGAATTTATGCCTGAGCATGTATTGCAGATCTACAGGGTTCAGTGACGGTGTCGTGCTAGTCACCCACAGCAGAAATGAGTGGGAAAAGTTTGGCTTGTGCTAGTTAGCCATTGCATTTGGTTACTTATTTGTAGTTTTATTTTGTTTCCTCGTTACTTTGCTTTATGTACATCAACCAGGAAAAATCACCTAATGGAAAGCCTAGCTCCGACAGGCAATTTCAGGAATATACAATTATCTCTAAACACATTCTTTTCAATTTGGCTTCACTCATCTCCCCAATAAATAGTATAAATTATATAGAAGTATCCTCCCAATATCCACCTCTCCCATGCCGATGCTCTGATGCCATGGGGAGACTAACTTTCATAATCACCCTGGATAGTGTTGTCTGAGTTGGTACTGGATGCGTTTCCAGCAACCAATCAGAGCTGGGTATAACACAGCCAACAGGCGTTCTTGGGCTTATCAGCTACTCTTGTGCTGGTGCATTTTATTTTGAAACCAAAATGTTCCCAAACTGCCTATTTTATGACTGACTGTAACCAACTCACAGCCGCCATTAGCATAATGTTTTCCATAATTCTAAATTTAAGTTCCGCCCTTGTCAGCAAATGTATTTCATTGTGTATACCGAACCGAAATTGCTCTGAACGATACACAATGATTGTGTACCATTACGGCCCTAATACAAGATGTCTTGCACATGTATTTGACCTTCAGCTAACTCTGTAAACTCATTCCCTAGATATGGCCCACCTGTGCGCACAGAACACAGACTCATTGTCGAGAATCTCTCTTCTCGGATCAGCTGGCAGGTGAGGGAACACTTTGATTTAACAACAAATCTGTTTGATCTATTTAATGACGTACTGTAGTTTTTTTATATAAAGCAGCTTTCCTTAATGACATGAATGTCAGTTATATGGTAAGGGTTTTTTATTTTGACACATGGAATCCAGTAAACGATAGAATAGAATGAATGATCAGTTGGCAGAGCAATTTTTATCTTGTATTTTATCTTTGAATATGCACAAAGGTTATCTAACCAAGTACATCTTAAACCTTCTGTTTTTTTAACAGCTGCTCTTGTCTGGTTTCTCTTGTTACGGAGTTGCATGCACAGCCCCCCTTCCCATGCTGGGACCCATGTATCGACTGGGCAGGGGAGGTGTCTGATGTGCATAGCGTCTTCTCCTGGTTGTGCCCTGAATAGTGTCCATGTGGTGCCTCTCCCTACACACAGTTGCCGGTGGTCTATATCTTGGCTGGGCCCCATAGCGGGTGAACGAGGTCTAGCGCAGGATAGCCTTAGGAGGAATGTAGCCACAGTCTGGAGGGTCTGTGGTCTGGCATCCTCGCCTGCAGTTTCCCCCGTCCAACCACGCCCACGCGCTCTCCTGTTTGGGTCTTTTTCTGTTGCTGGCGATGGGGATGTTGACAGCGGGGCGCGTCCCTCCTACTTGCTGTCTGGTTCCGTACTTGTGGAGGTTGGATTCCGAGACAAGGCTACGGTCATTTCTCAAGGGCTTAACACTGCATTGGTTCCGATTTGCTATTTGGACAAGTGGCTGTTTGCTAATGTCTTCCTGGGTATGGAACGGTAAGTAGCCCATAACTCATGTGATTGGGTTTTGTTATACCGATTTAGGGGGGGTTGTAAAACTAGAACAGGGAATGGATTAGTTGTTAAATGGATATTACTATAGTTGCCAGAAATGCAAATTCTCAGCTGGCAATAATTGAGATTTGTCAAGTGCAAGACAAATGCTTGCATGAAGCTCAGGTAAATTTAGTCTCTGAAGGTTAGATGAAAATTTAACTAAATTCATTTGAAAAATAACGTGCTTTATTTCTTCAGGCCTTTTGCATCCCTTGTCCTTAACGTATTTTTGGATTTCTTTTCATAACACTGAACATTTAATGACACAGAAATTTAATCTCAAATTTGACTTGTTGGGCTAAATAGGTGAAACATCAAAATTCTCATTGGTGCATTATCTTTCTGATAGTATTAATTTCCTTGCTCCACCTGCTTGTTAACTAAGTAGGTTGGGGATATTTGAGTAAATGGCTCATTTGGTTACTTTTGTGGTCTTCAGAAGTAGGGATTGTTGCATATGTATTTGTATGTATTTGTGTATGTGCTGCCCCATCTCATTAAGATGGATTTCATGATTGGTTATAGAAGATGTTAAGATTTTTTATATTATTCCATCTTCTTAATAATTTAATTTATGGCGCAGGACCTGAAAGATTTGATGAGGAAAGTTGGAGAGGTTACTTTTGTGGATGCCCACAGAACCAACAAAAATGAGGGGTAAGTGTGATCACTAGATATTTTGCATGTCTGTGCATTAGCTTTAATATTGGTTAACATAAGTAGAATTGGTTATTTTCCGTGATCTACTCAAGATTGTTGGGCTGGCATCTATCTTTGCTCAGTGTGCCTTTCTGTCTTTAACCAGGGTGGTTGAGTTTGCGTCTCACAGCGATATGAAGAATGCTATTGATAAACTAGATGGAACAGAGCTGAACGGACGCAAACTGAAGCTCACTGAGGATCGCAAGAGAAAGTGTGTATTTTATTATGAAATTAATGCTAGTTCTTGGCTACTAGTTTTGTTTTTATAGATGACTAGCAAAAATGGATATAATGGATAATCGTAGGTTCATGGTTGATAACAATATTTTTTTCCTCCCCACCCCCCATCTCGCGTTACAGCCGGAGTCGCTCTCGGTCCCGCAGCTATTCCCATTCCAGAAGCCGCTCCCTGTCTCGATCACGTTCCAAGTCTCTGAGCCGGAGCCGGAGCCATAATCATTCCCGATCACGTTCTCGCTCTTTGACCCGCACTCCAGAGAAGAATTCTACCCGTGCAGCACCGCGCTCCCTGTCTCGCTCACTGTCGCGGTCTAGGTCTCCCCCACAGAGGAAGAAGTCTCCATCCCGCTCACCCTCTGAGACCCAGCAGTAAGGCCAGAGGGTGAGGAGGACCGTTTCGGTGTCCACTGCAGCAGTCCCCCGTGGTGCTGCTCTCGTCTCTTGAGAAGTGACTGTGACCAGATGCCCCCATTTCCCCCCTTCTTTCTGAATTAGCAGTGGTGGTATGTCTGCTAGCATGTGACTGCACCATTCAGGTCTGCAATTTTTCTTTTAAATTTTATCTGTAACCCGAGTAAGCAACATTCTCCCTTAGATTGGTGGTAATACTTTGAAATAAGATTTTTCTATTTTCTTTGCGTCTTCGGGGGCTGTTATGGTCAACCGTATTAATTATTTACCTTCATGCAATGTACACACAACTTCATCTTTTCCCCTCATAATTACCTTATTTGTGTGATTTGAGAATTTGCTATTAATATTGTTGTATATGCAGGTGAGAAATAAATGTAAATGTACCCACTGTAGTTGGCTTGGCTATTTTAATAGTATATTTATTTTAGTCTGATAGTACTTGATTCTCCTTGCAAATTGGCTGTTAAGTTTCTGCTATTGGCCCAAATGGAAAATTTAAAGGTATAAAGGTAATTATGCGTCCTACTAATTTTTATAACTTTGTATGTAATTGTTCCATTTAGTCCCACTATGAGACCTCCAGTGTAAGGTCATAGTAATTGGTAATTGGGGTGGTCAGTGTTTGCCTGTAGTCGTGCCAGGTAAACTCTGCCATATGGATATGTTCTAATTTTAGATGTTTGGGTTTGATTTCAGTTGGTTATCAAGTGAAAGTTGTGTGTGGAGGGGTGGGGGGGAGCTACATTTTCAAGGTACCATGCACCAAATAAAGAGAGAACTCTGCTTTGTCACACTCGTCTGATACCTTTTTGACTACTGCTTGACTTTTTAATTCCATGGTGTAAGTCAGCACCTGGTAGTGTTGCAGAAATGTGGATATTTTTCTCTGGCGCCTTATAAAAGTTACTTTCTGACCGCTGTTCAGTTCCATCACGGCTATCAATTTCTTCCTCGAACACTGGAGCGGTAGTTGGTGTAAGGGATTGGCCTTCCAGCAGATGGCGCCATACACACGTAATGCAGCGTCTGATATTTACAGTGATTGTGCCGTGGTCACCACTGTTCCCATCCCGCATCAAAGAATGAAAACGTAATAAATATGGATTTTTTTTTCTATGCCGAACCATAAAAGATACGCTACAGTGGGGCCACTTCTATAAATACACCTGGCCCCGAATGGCCGTCCCAATCAAAATTCATGCGGGCGCCACCGGCCCGGTTCTATTCTTGTGCTTATATTGGATGCTGACATTTAGTCAGCAAAACTTCAAAATTGAAACCGAAAAAACTAATTATAGTATTCCGAGCTTTAAAAAGACTGAATAAAGAGTACTGTCGAGCAGTTGCCTTTACAACGACCGGCTGAAATGGATGTCGGACAAATATGATATACTTAATAGGGGTACTAACTAGTCAACTTCCACCTATTTCTATGCGAAGGGTGACCACAAACACAGGCTCCAAACTGTTTACTACAGGGAGCGCGAGATGTTTTGCTAATTTGGGACCTTATTGATTTAATTTAGCGGTGCGCTGTAGTTTTCTTAACGTTCAGAGGGATTGATTGCTGTCTAAATTGCTCCCAGTGACTGCGCCCCACCTGGGGCTGCGCTGGACGGGCATCGTGCCGCGGGTGTATCCTGCCTCCTGCCATGTAATTCCTAGGATAAGCTCTAGTGTCACCGCGACCCGGCACTGGATGTTATGTCCTTTTCTTTATTATGACAGCTGAACCATTGCGCACAGAATCATTTTAATCATCCCAGTATTACCTAGCGATTTTCATACAATTACAAACTATCAACAAATAAAATGCTTGATATAAAGTAGCAACACCGGCATAACATACAACAAACACGCATAAGCGTCGCAATCCCTAGTACTAGAATATAATTCAGTCGATATTAGTCTTAAATGAACAGTCTTTTTAAAATGCCGCAGTGGATATGGTCCATGTAGACGTAAATGTTACATACTGCAATTTATATGCAATAAGGTTCCGGGCATATATTTCGATGCAATCATATGAAGGCGAGCGTTTAACTGTTAACTGCAGACAAATAAAATGAAAGGCGAAAACGATGTGGGATTTGCGGCGCTGCTAGTCCGTGGTTGTAGTGACGTTATTTCCTGCTACTGGCGGCCGGTGTGCGGTACTGCAGTCTGCCGGAGCCTCAGCAATCCGACATGGGGACGGCCGGGGAGATGTGAACGTGCTGTCATGCTATATGCATTAAACCTCAGCCTGCCAGCAAACCGTAATAACAGCTACCGTGCATCCTCATCAAAGACACATTTAAGTGGCTGTATATTTTCCTGATATATATATTTTTTTCCATATATCACCGTTGTTCGGTAAAGCTTGGCTGTCCTGCACCATGGCGGAGAGAAGTGGCCGGCTTAGCTTTCCCGGGAGCGGGGCGCTCAACAGACCCGTGCCGATGAACCTGTTCGCCACTTGGGAAATAGATGGCTCGTCCCCAAATTGTATCCCGAGGTAATGCCGCGTCTCCTTGCTGCTAATTGTCGGCGGTCTGGCCGGCGGTGCGTGTGCGTGTCGGCAAAGTGTGGGCATCGTTTTCCGAAGTGCGCCCCGCACTTGTCTTTCGCTTTGTGGACGGATGGGCACTTTGCGAGCCTGCACGCCTGCTGCATTAGGGGCAGCCTGTCTGAGCCTTACCGCACGGTGCCCGGGGCAAAATATGCCTTTACCCTGGTACTGGGTGCTCAGAATGGATCCGCTTCTTATACGTTTGGTGATGCAGGTTAATCTACAAAACTATTTATTTACTGAAGGCAGAGTCACCTAAATTGTGTACCACCTGCCTATAACCAATATTTATGTCTATTCTGTATGCTTCTAGTTGTGTGGCTTGTTGTGGAAACTACAGTCTCAGTAAATATATTGATACGTGAATATTACAGCGGCATGCTAGAATACTTTATATCATATTTCAATAAAAATGCATGTTAGTGATTATGTTTAACCCAGCCTAGATTAGTCACATATGGGTCAGACTGTGGGTCGAGTCTACTACCAACTTATCAGAGTTACTCCTTTCCCTAATGACTCAGCAGTACAGTTTAAGTATGGGCATTTAAAAAAATAAACTATTGCTTTTATGGCCACTCATTTCTGTGTCATACACTGTTTATTTATCGGAGGGTACAATGAAACATTTTAAAGAATAGAATGTATATCTTAAAACTTCTATAAGTGTTGTTGTGCAACTTGGTCTGCTTTAACATTTAATTTGAAACCATTCAAACTTTACTCTTTTTAGAGGCTTTGTGCAATTAAGGCATTTAATTCATTATGTATTTAATGCTATGTTGGGAGTAGTCTGCCGGTTTAACATCAGTAAGTTTAGCTGGAACTGACTCACAAAGACCCGTTATTGGTCCTTTAAAACAGGTGCTTTCAGTAATCTGTTTCTTGTAAGGTAACTTCAACTACGTAGCTAGTTTTTATTTAGTTATTTTCTTATTCTGTCTGCTCTGGGTTTTTAAATGCTTTATTAATTTTTCTGCTTCAGCACTCAAGTACAGTATTAAGTATATCCATTATTTATGAATAGTAATTCATGTTGCTGTTTAAAAATGGCTAGTTTTTATGTTCATTATTTTTTCACTCTCTTTGGTTAAAATATGCATAAAGCAGGACACCACGGCTTCATTTTTGTTTTGTTTGACATACTAATAGATGAGACAAATTTGGAGTAAGGAATTTTGGGTGGCATATTTTTGGCAGATAGTTTATTGCAGATAATGAAGCTAATTTATAATATTACACTGAGTGCATGTGTACTTAGTTTTTGTTGTTTTTTTATTAATGTAGGTTTAATAAATATTTTCCTGTATCAATTTTGCCTATTTATGAGAAAAACATGCTTCTCCCTTGTGAAATATTTGGGGTTTCAGTTCTTTGTTGAAGGATTGTGCTTTGGAGTACTGATACTTTGTGCTTGGTTATCTGGTTACTTAATGAATTATTGACAAAAAGTTTTCGAAGTAACCTTATAAAGATCTTGTTTCAGGTTGTGCAGAGAAGTGATACATAAAATGTTAGAAGGGATTAAGGACACCAACACCTCAAGCACTTTTGAAATGTTAATTGTTCCTGTGTTATGCTTCCAGACTGCAGATTAATATTTTGTCATGTGATGAGAGAACCCGGCCACATTTTGGGAAACATAGTGCCAAGATGAGCCCTGATACAAACTCTATACGCAATAGACGGATTAAAGGATCCACAGCAGCAATTACATTTTTAGCCTCTGGATAATTTCTGCAGCCTCAAATCTGTTTTGTGGAAATATAGGTGTGTTTGATGTTTCTTCAAAAGCTCTGGCAGGATCTTCCATCTCAATGGTGGGCATTCATGTGTTGCCAGATACAACAGATTAGTAATTTACTATTAATATTAATTAATATTAATATTTTTTGTAAAATACCCCACATTAACAGACAACAATCTGTCATTTCTATGGGAGAAAATAATTTTGGGATAGGTGGTCGTGTTGTTAGAGGAATATGGTCTTTTTGCTAAGCTGAAAATAGCTGATCGATTTACATTTTGGGTTGTGATTTCTTAAAACCAGAGGTTGAGGCATGAATTGGGCTGGGAAACTCTTAATTCCTGTAATATTTCCCGCACTGATTTTATCAGTTTTTTTATTCTTGTGAAATCTGTCCATTAATCAGTGTTGATGTTGCGTGGGAAGATTCGTCCTACGATCGTTGGCACATTCAGTCACTCAGAAGAAAGAGCAGATGCTCAGGCACCACCATCCTATCCCTGATCCATTTTTTTGGAACCCCAGTCTGATCTGTTCAGTATTTATATCAGCCAGTTCTGAATCCCAATATGGTCGTTTTGAAATATACATTCACATATAGTAAATGTTGGTGCATTATTCGTCTGAGTAAGCCTCACAATTCTGCTGTATTCCTCCTTATGAAGTTACCACAAGTGCATAATTGCTATAATGAACTACCCTCTGTTGCTACCTTCTCTTGAAACGATGGCATTGCAAACATTGTTGGTAGCTGCCGGGCCACTTTGAGTTTCCAGTTTAATGAATTTTCACACGACTGACATCCCGATAGTAGTTTCAAGTCCTGTGCCTCAGGCTTTCTGCGCAGCTGACATAAATTACACCGGGCTTTGTATTGGGCTGTGGTAGCCGACAATGATCAATTAAAAAATGCCTGGATTGGCCTAAATTCCGAAGTCACTAGTTAAGTCAAGTTAGTTTTTCCACCACAGCTAAGAATGATGAGCATGTAGCTCATTGGGTCCTCGCTTTACAGTTTCCCATCCTAATTATCCAACCCTTCACGTATCTAAACTTCAGGCATATGCTTTATACACCACGTATCACAGACATTAGCAGGCTTTTTCAAGCAGTATCCTGCTAATGATTGTGATTTATTTCTTATGGCATAACAAAATCAAATAATATCAGCATTCCATATAAAAGTGTAAGAGAGTTTGCAGACTCTTTGAAATGATCTGGTCTGCATGAATAGCTCCTACAAGTCACAAAATAAATACACGTTATTTGACAAAGAACACACATACAGACACATACACTTACACAAGGTAACTAATGGGGAAAAAATAAGTACATAGTGGTTCCACCTCAATGGCAACAACCTCGATGCTTTCTGTAGCTGCTACCTTGACCTCATCAGCGGTTTTGATGCTTTGCTGTATACAAAATTATTTCATGCATATTTTTGGTATGTCTTGCTTGAATGGTCTGCTTCACATTGGGCCACAGAATTTCAGATCACGTCACATTTTAGGAGTCATGCACAGAACAATGCAGATAATTCCACATTTTTTCACATAGCTGCACCTAGAGAGGGTAGTACTCCAGCACTCTCAGGCAGGAAAAAAAAATGATGGGCCCTTATCAATTCCCATTCATCTGACTTAGCTCTTCTAAAGGAATTTATTGCGTGTATACAGTGGCCCGAGTCGCAGCGCAGTACTTGTCTTCCTATTTTTTAAAGGCCCAGTCTTTTACTGTAAATAGGGCAGTATTTTCCTTTAGCATATTATTTGCACAAATCGGAGGAGTTTGAAATGCGTAGGCATCAGAATTTCAGGATCTTCCCTGATCCTCAAATTAGTAGACAATCGCACTTGCTATTGCCCTTACTTGCGGTACCATAAAACCCAGCAATTTCATTTTGAGGGATATGCGTCTTCTAAGTTTCTCATATAAGCCAAAAGTAAATCCTTAGTTTACTGAATCCCACAATTGTAACAGTGTTGGTAAATTCTGTGACCTCATGCTATAATTCAGACTTGCCAAATGGACTATTTACAGAGGCGAGAGGGCACTACTTACTAAACCTTTAATTCACATTTGATTTATTACAGGTACTGTATTGTAGATAAATGGTCTCTCAGGCCAGAACACAGGGTCAGACCTTGATGCCTGCATTGTTGTCTCCTAAGCCATAGATAATAGTCATAACCAGGTCCGATTGCTTACTTCTCCATCAAGAAGGGTTCTGGCATCTTTTAAGTAAACTTTTTGTAAAATTTGCAGCCATAGTTGTCTTGAATCTTTTGCCCTCTGTTGGTTAGTCAAGGCCTTGAAATGCTTTGGTTTTGAAATCGGCCTGGCATTTGGGAATAATGGGAGGATACCCAACCACCGCTCAGAAGGGAGCTGTGTTCCGAAACAGAGCAGCGATTGAGCGGATCCTTGATCGGCAGCTGGAGTCAGTAGGCTGTCATATTTTGGCCTGTTGGAGGAGAGATGTTGCTTTGAATCCTGGAAGAACACACAGCCTTTTGTCTGTCACCTCATGGGCTACTTGCTTCTCAAGAATTTTGAGTAGGTTGGAGTGCAAATATAAGTTTTACTGTCTCGCGTGTTTTTCAGTTAGGTTGAATTTCTCAGTCAGATTTTTGTGTTAATCTGTGTGTTGGTGTACATTTCTGTGTATACTGCATCATTTGTACATCTAAAAGACATGGCAGCTTGTCCTGATTTAATGTTTAAGAGATTTATTTACTACAAATTTAGAAAATTTCTGTGTAAACTTTAAGAAATGGTACAAAACTGTAAAATACATATGACGTATGCGATCGCAGAAATTACAAATCTGTAAATCAGTTTCCAAACTGTAGCTTGGTGACTTTGTAAATAACATTATTTGGATTTTGTAATGAAGGTATGTAATGGTTTAGAGTCATTAAGTGTAGCTACAGGCAACTCGGAAAATAACAGAAACACTACCATAGTGCCTTCGCTTGCTAGAAGTGCTCAATACTAATTCAATACTTGGCATAGATTCTGTGAGCACTTGGAAATCCACTGGATGGGTGTAACACCATTGTTCCATGAGAAATGACATCATGACTGAGAAAGCCATAACAATGGTTGTTTTATGGTCATAAAACCATACTGTCATTATGTGTTCCTGGTGGATGGAGGCATTGTCACCTTGGAAGACTCCATACCCGATAGGAGAGAAGTGTCTCACCACAGATTGCTCACAATTGTTTAGAATCACTTTGAATTTGTTAGTATTTACCATGCCATCCAAGGAGTTGAATGAATCTAAGCCATCATAGAAAAATGTGCTTCTCTGGAAGCTGTATGTGCCTTTTGGTGTACACCACACATGAGATCAGATTACTCTGATCGTATGACATTTTACTGCTCACTAGACCTGTGTTCAGCAGTTTGTCTCCTGCCACATATACTCCCCTCAAGTCATTGAGAACATATAGAACATCTGGGCAGTGTTGCTCATATGTGCCCCTGAGCATGAATACATTTCTATTGCTTAATAAGGTTCGGAAAAGCATCTGCGCTTTCGGTGTATTTTGTTTCCCTCTTTAACTAAAGTTGTTTTCAGTGTTTTCAATATTTGATTATCCTGCACAGGGTCACCTATTTTCGGCTGCGAGTAACTGGAGTACCCGCAGAAAACCCATACAATCTACATGGAGGTCATGACTTTTCCCCAGATACTCAGAATGATTATTTCTATACAAAACAACAAACAAAAATTAGCAAGGTTATAAAATCTACACATTGTTGATAATGTTGGTATTATGTCCATACAGTAACTGATAGTATTACGTCTGTATACCTGAATTGTTCAGTGGTAATTGCATATTCGCTAAAAGGAATTGTGAATATTTAATGGGCTTCAACAATTGTACATGCTTGTCTATATTTTCTTGAAAGAAAGTTACTGAATTATAGTCATACCCCGGCGTACATCATTAATTGGGTCCGAGAGCCCCACCGATTTTTGATGTAACTCGAAAATAATTGCTTAAAAATGCCTGAGAGGGACTAATAAATAGATGTAGTCATTTCCATTGCGCCTTTAATTTGTTATAAATGTCAGTGTTCACTTTGCAATCTTAAAAGTCAGTGTTTATCTAATACTTATTTTAGTGATTTATTCTTCATTTTAACCCACTTTAAAAGACGTTTTTATTCTTCTAGTATTGCTAATTATTACGGACAAGCAACGTAAAGTCGAGTTTGGCGTATGCCGAAATGATGCATATTGGGGTGCTACTGTAGTTTGTTTGCTATGTGCAGGTGGAAGCAACCCAGATTACAAAAAAATATCCTCCAGATCTGTAGTTAATAAGATTCTCTTTCATTTTATTTTCGCTTTCAGTTTCTTACCTTTTTGACCTGACTGGAGAGTGCGTTCATGTCCCAGCAGAGATGATGAGTGTGATCATTCGGCCTTGCTCCTACATTTTACCTTTTCTGCTAAATGTGACACCATTCTATATCTCATTCTATGTAATGCTTTGTTTTAGCTTCTAGGAAATGCAATTCTCATCAGAGTTGTGCTGTCATGTGTATTGTTTGTGGATTTCAATGTAGTAATACCAGTTGTCGCAGAATGAAGTCAATGAAGCAAATATTGTCTTGCATGTCTTGGCAAAATCCAGAAATATTTTTATTTGAAGCTGGGCAAGACTATATGCATGTTTCATTACATGTATATAGCTAATGATTAGAATGGAGCCAAGACTCTCCCCAGAAGGAGTAGTGAGTTAATGTGGTGATTTTCAAGCACCAAGCATTTGGAACTGCGCTTTTTAAATATGAGTCAGTTTAAGCAGTGTATTCAGTCTTTTGCTTTGCTGAGCCTGCATATACAAAGAACACTCTTAAAGTGCAGTGTGTTAAGTAAAATTGGTACATTTACAGTAAGGAATTAAGGGTGATGCCCTGAGACATATTCTGTGTTTCACTGTAATAGAGCAACATTGGTGTAACATTTGTCCCATGTAGAAGTTATTTAGCTGTGGGCTGACTGCTAGCCTTGTTTTAGGATGCTACCTGAGTCATGGGGTTGTAGTACCTTTTTGTCTTGTATATGTTAGTCAGGGAGTAAGCTTTTCTTTGTATTTGTTAGTATTTTTTTGTATTATCCTTATTTATATTATTTTAATCTAGATTTCCCTTGCCTTCCCCTGCTTTCTGGATAGACTCTTGGCTCAACTTAGCCCTGTACTGTATAAGTAGTTACTCTTAATGGATGGATGTTAAAAGTTTAGTCTTTACATTACTGTTAACTTATTAAGAGACTATTATCTAAAATGATGTACAAGTGTGCCAAACACTGCATTACATGCTTGCAGTTGTCAAGAAGCCAATTAGGCATAAGTGTGGCTTGGCTGAGCGTTCAATCAGTGACTGGAAGAGTGTAAGTCATCCTGAGCACAAGAGTAATGCACTACATACTGATATAGCAAGAACCTATTAAGGGAGTTATTCAGATCAAAGGCAAAATGCAAAAAGAACATAGAACGATATACAAGAGACCAGCTGAAGGATCACAGAGTGGAAAAGTGATGTTAGGGCAACGTGAGGTGTTCCCACAACAAGGGACACATATGACCAGCTGATTTTTTTTTGGGGGGGGCATGTGATTGGATGTTTAAACAACCAGGAAGAGAATACAATAGCACTAGAAGGAAACCATGTGAGGATTTAGCTCTACAAAATTCCACCTTGTATGTACATTGTCACAAAATCCGGGACAATTCCTGTACATATTCATTTTCCGGGAGAGTTGCCTAAATAAAAGAGCAATCCCGGGAACAGAGGGACAGGTGGCGACCCCAGTAACTCATTCCACCACTGAAGAACCACGCATAGGAAATGTTTAGAGCAGCTTAAACTAGTGGGTGTATCTGTAATCTGTGGGGACTCCAGGATGGGCTGCCAGTCCATCACTGGTAACACAAAACCCAAGGGCAGTTGTTAGCTGCTGGTTCCTTGAACCCTATGCTTTTTGGATGTGGGAGGAAACCAGGGAACCCTAAGAATTCCCAGACAAACACGCATGGAATGCGCCGAGTCCACACAGTCAGAGCTGGAGGCGGGAATCAGCCACAACACTGGGAGGTATGATGCCATAATAGTACCCACAGAATACTGATGTTAGGATTAAAATGTTGCATGGACAAACTATATAGGTCAAGAGAGAAAAAAATCAATGGTTAAAATACAAAAAAACTTAAAAGCATATGATGATGGACCCTTGCAGGCAAGTGGAGAAAATGTAATTAACTATTTAAAACTCTCATCATGCCTAAAGCCTGTAGTCTTGAAGTGACAGATAATCTATGCCCATTTTGACTCTTTGTGTTCGTGTAATCAAGGTATTTTACTGATATACAATGCAGTTTCATGTGATGAGGTTTATGACCGGCACTGGGCCTTTCAGAACAAAAATAAAAAATACATGGAGTGCTATAGTGAACTTGATTTTCTGATTTTTAGCCAGCGTACCGGCAATAATGATCTGGTGTGCTGACGTGCGCCCCCTTCAGTGAGGCAGAGATACTGGCTGCCTCTCCTGCTTTTTCGCTGCGATTTTGTATCAGATCAGCAAGACTAACTTTGTTATACACATATGCGAGATACACGAGCTGTTCTATGGAAAATGCGGACATATAATATAGGCAAGTGCAGACACGACATTGGTGACATACAGCGAGAAAGCAGAAGGCGCGCGCTCGGCGCGAGCAGCGAGGGAGCGCGCGCTGGGAGATGGGGCTCCCCTCTATCTGAAGGGGAAATACGCAAACACACAAGCCAACAGGGAACACTTGCTTGCTGGAAATTTGTATTGGTTTGTACATATTGATTCCTGGCCATGGTTTGTGTGGCGCTTGCATGTCGTCCCAGGGTATGTGCAGTCTTCCCCCATTGTTACATGACCTGGTATCAATAAATTGCTTTCACCGTGTGATTGTCCATAAGCGGATGCACTGAAATAAAATGGCATCTCATCCATGGTGTGCCTCTTATTTGTGCCCTGCGTTTGCTGGCTCACAGGAACCTGCATGGGATAAGCAGGATTATTCATCCATTTCAATAATACAGACAGGCTAAGCCAGGGTGCCTCTTTCAGTAATTGCAGAGAACATACTGTAGGTTGCATGAATTTCTCTTTGCCTGACGGGGCAGGTACCCACCAAGGCTCTATCTGTATAATCGTTTTATGTCTTTGTTTTGATCATGGCCATGCTAGGATGTCCTGATTTGTCAATTTATTGATGTATAAATTATCTTGATGTGTTTCTGTCTGTTATCTCTAGTGACAAAGCTATTAGAAACAGTTTGACTTTATTCATAGCCATGAGATTTTGGCTAGTTTTCCCATCATGAGAGAGACAGACAGACGCATATAAAAGTTTAGGGTCAGAGCACAGGGTCAGACAGGGATCGGATCACAGAATTTTCTGAACACAGATTCCTAACCTTTTGAGTAACACATCATAGCCTAACTTAGTACTCGCAAAGATGCTTTTTGCACACTATGACATTTCAGAGGGTATGAGGGAACTAAAAATAATGTTATATCCTCTTGTCCACATTAACTCATCTGTTTTTTTCTGCACTAGTAATAATAAAAGTGTTTCATCAAGCCATAGGAGTAGAACAGAAAAAACGTCCAAAAAATATTTCCAGTTTATTTTTTTAGGTGTGTCTGCACACTGTTTTGAAAACGTTTCAAGTGGTATCTGCATACTTCATTTTGAAGTGTGGTTGTTGTGCCTTAATGTGGGTTTAAAATAGCTGGCGTTCTGGCTTCTGATGCTGTGAATTTACGTTCTTGAGTTTCATATCTTGGCATATCGCGTGCTATTTATCTCGAGAGAATTATTACGTTTTAGAATGTTGCCAGTGGGCATATTCAGGATTAAGTTTTATAATGTAAGGCTCATTGACAAGTTGTTCCCATTGAACTAATCAAAAGGCAGACATCTTAAAATATTTAACATTCCGTCCTTGTCGTTCCTTTTAACATCTCATTAACATGACAGGTCTTGTGGGGTGTCCCCAGTAAGCAGTGGCCAGTACCTACCAAAAGTGGTCCATGGAAGGCCAACTGGTAAACCAGCGATGGGTTCATGGGTGCCCAAGACTCACTGATTCGTGGGGGGAGAGAAGACTAGCCGCCAGGTCCAAATTAACCCTTTTCCCGTGATGATTTCCCCATGTGAAATTTGCCTCCCATTTAATGATGCTCTGGGGTCAGACTGACCCCAAACACGGGATAGAGGTTAATGCTGATTGTGATAGAAAGGTGTCGCAGCACACAGTGCATCGCTGCTTGCTGCGTACGGGGCTGCATAGCTGCAGGCCGGTTACAGGGCCCATGCTGACCCCTGTCTACCCCCAAATGCACGGCTCTGGACAGTGTTCTGCTGGGTAGCCTCGGTTCCTGGCATTCATGTGGATGTTTGACATGCACCACCTACCTAAGCACTGTTGCAGACTTAAGTACACCCCTCCAAGACAACGGTATTCCCCAGTGGCAGTGGCCTCTTTCAGCAGGAATTCCCCAGATTTCAAACCGATCAAATATCTGTGGGACGTGCCGGACAAACAAGTCTGATCGAGGGAGGCCCCACCTCTCAACTTACAGGATTTAAAGGGTTTGCCGCTAACATTTCGGTGCCAGATACCACAGGACACCATCAGAGGTCTTGTGAAGCCCATGCCTCAGCGGGCCAGAGCGGTTTTGGCGGAATGAGGGGGACCTACACAATATTAGGCAGGATGTTTTAATGTTATTGATTGATTAGTGTAAAAATTTTGCTGCTTCTGCAATGTGCTGTGTTAGATTCCAGCTAACAGGAAATGTTCCCAGAACTTTAGCTAATGTTGTTTAAAGGACTTTAAGGTCAAAGTTGGCAGAGAACGTTCTTACTGTAAAGTTAATGGAATGTTATTTCCGAGTTTTGCATTGTAACAAAGGTCCTGTCACTGTTAGTATGGTAAATTTGTATTACGTGAATATCTTTTTCACATCCACTCTTAAACCCATGACCTTAGAAGTGTAAAGTGCCAGTCATACCCGAAGTTCTCCTAGGCCCTGATTTGTTTTGACATTATTATTCTTAGTTGTAGTAGTGGGATAACATTCTGGTAACATCAGGAATATTAGGCACTCCAAACGTTTCCATACTGTAATCGTAATGTTTGGTAAACGGTCCTAGAACAAAAATTGAGATTGTGAAAAGCGTTCGTAAATCAGTATCTACTGCCGCGAACTGTCATTGTGTCAAAAATCAGTTTCATTGTGATGGCGGTGAATTATTGAAGTGTCAGTATCTATCACTTATTTTCAGATTGATTTAAAGTTTGTTTACACTTCCTTGTCTTATATAGTTTTTGTTTGATTAGTTTTAGTTTTTTTAATATATTGATTTAATAGTTGCATATATCATTTTGTTATTTGTGGGAAATGATGTCAAGAGGGGAAAGATACAGCTTTGATGTTAAATATTTTTTACTGGAATATCACTGCAGGTAACGACAGTTTATCATTGGACGTTTTAATACATATTCCCATTTTATCTCATCTAAGCCCTTGGTGGATTACCCAAAATATTAAGAGATGGAATGATGCATTCAATAATAAAAAATTTTAATGTGACGCTGAATCCCTATAAATGAATGTGTAATTTTATATTGACAGTTTGATTTTCAAGCAGTGACACATGTGATTAACATGGTGAGTAAAGTGCTAATCCGTAATTAGACCGCATACAGTCTGTTTGAAAGTAGTTTACGTTGAATTTACTGTAATAGATTAAGAATCCAGTTCAAACAGATTTAATATCAAAGTTGTCAAATGCTGGTGCGCCATGAGCTTGCTGTTAGGTGTATTTAGCTATGAATACATTGTGGTTAAGAGAGTTAGGCACAGGCTGGCGAAGTGGCTCAGATAGGAGAAGCCGCAGATGTGCACAATACAATTGTCCTTTGTAGTAGCAGGAACAAGTAAGAAAAGCCCACTGTTCTTTGTTTGCTTTGGAGTTATTCTGGGCATTGGTTCATGGCTAGGCCTTTATAAAAGTTAATGATAATAAAAGATTATTTAAGTTGTGTTTTTAATATGAAGACACTGTTCCAAGCTAGAGTTGAGCTTTAGACAAAATCTAACAAAAACTGATGTGATGTTAATGTGATGCATGTGTGTAAGGGTGACGTATCACTATGTCAGGTCAGTACAAAACGTTTCTTAATGGCTTTCCATGTACTTTTACATACATTTTACAATTGAAATAGATTGTGGAGGTGTATGGACATATGGATGTAGTTATAAGCCAAAATACACTATAAGTGGTGAATGCAGTCATATTGGACTAATTGCAAATTAGATTTTGTTATTATTATTTTTCCTCAGTTTATTGCAGGATAGCTGGTAAAATACTGAGATGCAGTCTAGATGCTTTGGGGGGAATATAGAAAAGGTAATCAGTGTGGGAATTATACGATTCCAAGCCACAGTAGTGCCTGTAAAGCACTGTGATGTACGGAAGCTGTTTCTGGAATGGCAAAAACGGCTAAGGGCATGACGCTTCATTATTTTTCACGTTATTCCTGAGGATTTATATCGGTACAGGGGATTTTTTCATCTGTGCCAACGCTTTAATTAGTTTCGTTATTATTATTGTCATATGCTAATATTACTCACTCAGTTTTTTATTAGCAAAGATTGATACCTCTAGCCATGATATTATATATTTAACTTGTTCCCCACTCATTTTATTTCGTATTTTACTGTTTTTGAATTGAGTTTATTAAAGTATAATTTTGCTCACCTTGTAAACTGTATTTGTCTCCCTCTCCCTCTGTAGTGCATTGTAAGTATGATTCCTGAAGATTGGCTCAGCCTAATACTTGTTTCGTTGTTTTAGATTGTGCAGTCTGACTCTAAAGAAGCTGGTAGTGATGAAGGAACTGGACAAGGAACTCATCTCTGTCGTGATTGCAGTGAAAATCCAGGTACTCTTCTCATGCCAATTGCATCCTCTAACTATAGTAACCAAGTAGACATTTTTATTTATTGAATTGTGGTCAGTACGGCGGTGGTACAGTGACTAGCACTGTTGCTTCACACCTCTGGGACCAGGGTTTGCATCTCCGCTATGTCTCCATGTGTGTGGAGTTTGCATGTTCTTCCCATGTAGTTGTGGGGTTTCCTCCAGGTACTCTGGCTTCCCCCCACAGACTGATTGCATACTGAGGTTAAAGGAGTTACCACACAGTCCATAGGCGTGCATAAGTGGGTGAATGGTGTATAGGTGTGCCCTGCAATGGGCTGGGTTGTTATCTGCCCAGATTCTGGACCCCCCACGACCCTGATTTGGATAAGATGATGGAGGGATGGACAGCCGGTCACCTGACATCTCTGCTCGTGTATCGTTTCGTCGTTAGGTGGCCTGTTTGGAGCTTTGTGTTGCTACTGCCAGAGTTTAGTCAGTAGTTAGTTCCTTCGTTCTCCCCAAGCTGCCCTTTTGGGAAGTTTGATTGTCATGACAGATGCCCCCTTCCAGCCTGCTGTTGATTGGCTAAGGTGGCAATGGATCGAGGACCCCGGAAGCAATGTCGCAACACAACACAGACATTTCTCCCAATCTCTCTTGTTCTTTTGTTTAGTGAAAACCTAGTTTATTTCTCGAGAGTGTTGTCACTGCAGATGGTTCACACGTCCACAGGGTTCGAAAAGGATCTTGAGGTCTCATGAGATCGTGCTGCCCCCTAGTGGAGTGGTGGAGACGGACCTGGCTCTGACCTTCTCATTACAAGTAAGGCCAAGGTGTCAGAAAAGTATTTTTAAAACGACACTGAGAATGATTATGCTGGCCCATTGCCTTCTCTGACCATGCTTAACGGGCTTCCCGTCGTGTCTCTCCTGTGTCTTGCTTTCTCGCTTATCCTTGCCCAGTACCCTCACTTCTTGAAGCGTGAGGGTAACAAACTGCAGATCATGCTACAGAGACGAAAGAGGTACAAGAATCGCACCATTCTGGGCTATAAGACTCTGGCTGTCGGCTCAATTGACATGGCTGAGGTATGTTTTTTATTATTATTATATATATTTTACTTTTTTAGACCAAATTGCTTTCACAGTATGAGAAAGAGGACACTGTCATAACAGAACTATTTGGAAACCGGAAAATATTGCTAGAATAGATGTAATGGTAATACCTTCTGGTATAATTAAATGATATTGTTATTTTGTAACCAAAGTTCTAACTATAATTAAGAAGTTCTGTCACAGATTTTCATATCAGCTTCTTCTTTTGCATTTATAATGTCTGCATCTTGTCTGATTTTGTTAAAGCTTAGTTTGAGCACATGAATTTACTTATTTAAATATTCACTTTGCATATTCTGTATTAAACATAATGACTGGACAGTTTTGAAGTCGCAGAATTAAGTTGTTCATCCC
>JAODKK010000025.1:11872755-11890509 GCA_026774405.1 Petrocephalus microphthalmus
TCATTTTGATTTAGCATTAAGGTATTGTGGTCTGCTTGAGTCTGGTTTTCCTCTTGGTGAATTTTTCGATTCATCTCTCATTTTCTGGCAGTCTTCACCCAGTTGTACTCCAGTTTAACATCTTTTCCCCATCTGGAAGGCCACGTTAATTGGGGCTCGGCCATCGTTATTGAAATCATGCTGTTTGATTCGACACTAATTGAATCGATTTTAATGTAATTCTCAAAATGAAGGCTTGTGATTGATGTAACTCCTGTACGGTACATAACTATGGATTAATCAAATGAGAGATTGTGGTGAAGGCTGTCCTTTTATTCTCTTTTGTAATCATTTGTCTTCTTTCCCCACAATGCTTAAAACTGCCTATGCCTGTCTTGTTACACAGCATTCAAGTATTAGAAATATTATTTGCAGAATTTTGTGAAACACGATTTATAGAAGTGAGTGGTATGAAGGTTTAGAGATGGAGATATAGATGTATACCAACACGCACTGATACATATTCATCATACATCTATATAGTATGTTTATATGTTGTGCATACATTACTATGTGTGCATCAGATTGGTATATGAATATGTTTAATTTGTTTCATTTTTATACAGTTAAATGACTCCTGAACACACGTCAGACGTCTTTATTATGGGTCATTCCATACCAACTCACCTAGATGTCCCAGTTCATGGCCATGATTTTCTTGGGGGAAAAAAAATCATGTCAAAACAATTACCATTAACTTCATAAGTAGATTCATGGAGCCTTACAAAATCTTACAGCTCTACTTTTTTAGTTATTAGTTTAAGTTTAGCCCTCTTAGATTTTTGTGATATATTTTTTTTGTTTTTGGTATGTGTATTCTAAGCCACAACAATTGCTTATGAATTCATATTATTGAAATAAATCTGATTCTGATTGCAAATTATTCTAAGGGTTTCTCGGATGTTCAGTACAAATTTTTGGTGAAAAAATAAGAATCGCAAAAAAACTAAGCGGGCCAAACTTAAAAAATTAATACTTAAAAAGAGTATTTGGAGTAGAGCTATAGGGTTTTGTAAGGTCCCATGAATGTAATGGAATTTTTAACATGATTTCTTTCTTCCCAAAGACAATCCATGACATGGACTGGGAGGTCTTGGTGAGTTGGGGTGGAGTGAACCATATTCTTATAATTGTCCAAACAGCTTTTTGAAGCCTGGCTTTGGTGAGACACTTGTGAAGGTGCCTGAGCTGCCTTGCTGATTGCTGCTCTGAAGGTCCATGGGGCTTTCACTTTCCCAGCTGGTGCTGTGAAATGATCTCTTGAGGCAGTGCATTTTGTCCATAGCCTGTTAAAGGCGGAATGACTTTGGGTTGGCTTGAAGCCCAGTTTTTTGCATGTCCTGTTCTCTGCATCTCTCTTATGCTGTAGTTTAAAAAGCTTTGCCCCTGACAAAATGTATAAGGGTTTATCTTTGTTTTCTGGTATTTGTTACAATTGGACCCATACAGACTAAATTTGACCCAAATCCCTGGGTTGTATTTTGACCAATGAATTAACATAAACGTAATGCATATTTGGTTCTTAAAAGTGGACATGATTAATAAAGTATCTATCTGGGGATTATTCTGAAATTAATGGTTTCTGTAAATCCAGCCAAAGCTTAGTTTTATTGCAAACGCTCACCCTCATACAAAACATGTCATGTCTCTGCCACTGATGGTGACTTCTGCATACCTGGCCTCTGGGTTGAATTCATGATAGGGGTTCTATCAACACCACATACAATATATGCATCTTAAAACTCTAACACCATGACTCTTTGAAATCTGCCTTGCAAAGACAGCGGAAGGGTTCTCCGAGTTTTTATGTTGTCTGTTGCATTTAAGAAGGCCAGTTAGAGTGCTGTTAACCCTCACAACCCTCAACTAATTCCATCCTCAAGGACTTCACATGTTATACAAAAAATGTATAACATGGCAAGAAAACATATAGAACCCCTTTCAAAACAGGCCTTTATTGCATTTGCGATTCTGAATGATTGGGCTGTATTTAAGTGGAATAGCCCAGATCGGGTCCACTTAGATTGTTACAGTAGTACCTGCTTTTCTTTTTACCTTTCAACAGTGTTTTTGACACAGCAAGGATTTTAGCGTTTTCTGTATTTAGTGTATCATAAAAATGGTGGAAAGGCATGAAGGTTCTGAAGAATAAATAAAATACTTTTGTTCAGGACCGTTTAAGTTCCCTCCTTTGAAAATGCCTTCTATCACATAGCAGTAAGAAAGGATATTAGTTCCATCTGCTTGATTTATCCACAGAAGTCGTCTTATCATTCAGACCATTTGGGCTGATGTCATTCTGGCTGATGTCTATGGAGGAATTTGAGAAATTAGTTTAAAGGTGGGAAGAAGAGGAGAATGTGTCCTTAAATATTCTTTATATTTTTCTCACATTTCTATCCATTTATTTGTATTTTCTCCTCAGCCCAGATGAAGATTCCTGCCAGAAGTTCATTCCTTTTATTGGAGTAAGTGTCACATAATCAGTCACATAATTAGATTAAAGGGCAGGTTTTAAAATGGCATAATCTCTGATCAGCCATGACATTAAAACCACTGACAGGTGAAATTAATAATGTTTAATATCTCGCTACAACGGCACCTGTCAAGTGAACAGTCAGTTCTTTAAGTTGATGTGTTGGATGTAGGAAAAATGGGCAAGTGTAAGGATCTGGGTGACTTTCTCAAGGACCAAATTGTGATGGCCAGACAACTGGGTCAGAGCAAAACGGCAGGTCTTGTGGGATGTTCCCAGTATCCAGTGGTCAGTACCTACCAAGAGTGGTCCAAGAATGGCCAACTGGTGAATCACCAATGGGGTCATGGGCACCCAAAGCTGATTCATGTGCATGGGGAGAGAAGGCTATTCTATCTGGTCTGATCCCACAAGAGAACTACTGTAACACAAATTGCTGAAAAAGTGGCACCAGGATACACTGTAGGAACAAGGAAAGTCGGCAGAGGCTGTGTGATGCTCTGGGCTGTGTTCTTAGGTGCTGACTTTTATTCATTGACACATGCCACCTACTTAAATTTTGTTGCACACCAAGTTCACCCCTTCATGGCAACGGTATTCCCCTATACAGATGGCCTCTTTCAGCAGGATAATGTACCCAGCCACACTACAAAAATTGTTCAGGAATTGTTTGAGGAACATGAAGAAGCCAAGAGGTGTTGACTTGGTCTCCAAACTCCACAGACCTCATTCCGATTGAGCCCCTGTGGGATGTGCTCAACCAGCAATTCAGATCCATGGAGGCCCCACTTCACAACTTGCAGGACTTAATGGGTCTGCTGCTAACGTCTTGGTGCCCAATAACACAAAACACCTTCAGAGGTCTTGTGGAGTCCATGCATCAACAGGTCAGAGCTGTTCTGGCTGCACGACAGGGACCTACACAATATTAGCCGGGTGGTTTTAATGTTATGGCTGATCGGTGCATGGTTTTATAACAAGACCTTTCTTGGGGTGTTCTTAGCATGGGGAAATAGACTTTGGCAAATGAAGCAAAACTGTAACCCTGTATTCTGACTCTTCATTAGGTGGTAAAAGTGGGCATCTTAGAGCAGTCCTCCGCGACATCAGGTGAGTAACAGGAGGGAGCAGGCTGGGAGGATCTGAGCTACTTGAGAAAGCAGACAGATGACTTTCATTTTCCTTTTTTCCCTTGCCTTGCTGTCCAGGGGATTCTGACGATGCCGCTCCATTTGGGTCGGGTCTCCTCTCCTCCACACCTCCACAGGTGTCCCCTGCCCTAAAAGAGGCTACCCCCACCCCCCCCTCTTCCCCGTCTGTTAACACTAGCTTCTGTTCATACAGGTACACAGTCTCATTACAATCACTCTCCTAAACTTACCTATTTCAGAGTAAAACCATTAACCATTTAAGGTCTTGTCAGGAGAAAATGTCAGGATTAATTCTATAACTGCCAGATGGCAAAAAGCCAATTAACATGTTCATGAAAAATGAAAAAAAAATGATAAGAAATTATGTAAAATTAAAGGGTTACCTAAATTGCCTATTGCAGATATATTGGTAAATTAATTTACTCGCTAAACATATCATACATTGTCATGGAGTCCCAGCTGGTGAGCTAATGCAGATCAATTCACTTTTGAACATCCAACAAGAGTTAGATTTTGAGTTACATTAACAACTAAAAGGGTGAACATCCACTACAATACGTACTCCAGCTCCACAGAAATCCTGCATTGGCTCACCAGCTGGAAATTCATGACTCGTTTGTATGTCATGTGTGCTTTGTGCCTTGTGGTTTTAGGGATAAACTTTAGACTTGGATAAATTGATGGATGGATAATTACATTAAACATCCGATAACAATGAAAACAATTCAATTAAAATACAAAGAAGCACCTGTAAACATACTGTTTTCTTTGGTATGTTTTTGGACTGCAGTGGCAAATAATTTTTATGTAATCCACTAAACATACGCATGTTTGCTTATTGTACAACTTCAGGGTATCGTAGTAGTAATTCAGTAAAGCCACTACCATTACATTCTCTTTTTTGTAGAAAAAAAAATACCATATTTCAACCTTTTCCTTGCTGTGTGGTTGCAGTTCCTCAGGGGGAGGACAGGGGGAGCTAATGGGTCTTCAAGTGGATTACTGGGTGGCTCCCTTGGACAGAAAGAGGGATGTGGAAAAGAAAGATTCCTCATCCAAGAACTCGTTGAAGTGCACCTTCCGCTCCCTGCAGGTCAGCCGGTTACCTCTGGGGGGGGCAGACTATGGCCCCCTGCCCACCATGTCCATGACAGTGGTTACAAAGGAGAAGAAAAACAAAGGTAATCAACAGAGGGGGGCAGTAGTGGTGTTACAGTGCGCAGGAATTAACTTGTTTACTTATATGTTTAATTATTATAAAGCTGTTTTAGCTATATGCACGCTACGCTGAAAAGCAAGGGGTGTTTTTCAAAATATCAGTGAGACTGAAAAGAATTTTAAGTGAGTTTACTAAAGAGCGTCGATGGAACAAAAAAAGATTAGAGATAGACTGAATGCACAGAAGATCCTTATAGCCAAGTCAAAGACAATTACTGAGAGGGATCAATCGACATGCTGATTAAATTAGGACAAATTTGGAAAATTGAAGAAAGGACTCCTCATACAATCTCATGCATCACACGCTAGTAAGATTATGCTTGATCAATCGCCCGATATACTGGCTGGATTTGGGAAAGGCTGAGGAACTACAGGCACCATTGCTTATGTATAATGCATAATCGAAAATAAGAATAAGAAGGGATACACACGATGGAGGTCAGCACATTCTCACTTGATTACAACAAAGCCTGTGATTTTGTTGACCACGTCCAACGATGAAATGTTCTTTGGGACATGGAGGCACCTGAACATCTCGTCTTTATGAAGAACTCTACACTGGATAAGAAGCCAGAGTCAGGACAGCATAAGGAGAAAATGACAGTCTCTAGATTAAAGGAATTAGACTAGGATGCACACTATCACCATGTGTATTCATCTTGTACGCAGAACAAATAGCACCCCCTAGGATATTTTGGAGATGTATCTATATGTAAAACGCTGATATTCCTATATGTATAACCCTGATAACATTTGGTAAGTTTCCATTTTGGGAAGGGCCCCCTGGAATGCAGGGCCCCGCGTGGCAACACCGCCCTAATGATGGCTCTGAGTACTAAATATCAGGGCTATTCAAATCACGGTGCTCGGGGGCCGAGCACTGCTGATTTCCCAGCCTCCCTTTGCCTGCGAGCCAGGTGTGAAGCCTCTGTGGCCAGTCAGAATCAGTTATTATTGAACTATTAAACTACCTGAGAGTACTGAAAACAAGGCCGGGATTTGGAATCAAGGGCCAGATTTGAAGAGCCTCTATATACATACTATTGCTTTATCCCAAACAAGGAAAAGGAAATCAAGGAAAAATGATTTGTGCCAAAATCCATGGAGGGCACTGCGTAATGAGAGAAAATGGACTGGTAGGGAGATATCTGTGACATTCTAGATTTCTATTTGTAGTGAAAAATGCAAATATGAAATATGAAAAAAGTTAAAGAACAGCGCAGAAAGACAGGACTACTACAGGCTTAACTGAAAACCAAGGTCGTGACAACAGGATCAGCAGTTAATTTTAGTGTTGATGGTAAAGACAGATTTTACCTCTTTAGAACAATCACCAACAGATTATCCAGCGGGCAGGAAACATATTGCAGACCCGCACTTTGGCAGAGGTGTGATAAAAGCTAATATCTTCTATGGTCCCGATAGTTCAAAAGACAAAGATCAGAATTGTTTAGATAATGGCATGTTCTGTAACTTTTATGAATGTGAAAGCTGGACGGTGGCAGGACAGGATGAATATTGACATGTTTGCATGTTGGCGCTATCAAAAACATAAGAATAGTATAGACTACAAAGGAAAACCAACAAATGGATCTTTGACAAAATAAAGCCTGAACTTTTCAACTGAAGCTGAAGCTGCCTTACTTTGATCATAATATGAAATGTCCCTGAACATTGATGATAACCCAAAACACACCTCAAAACTGTAAGAACTATCTGGAAAGGAAAAGTGAATGGCAACTAAAAACAATGACCTGGGGGTATTGCACAAAGCAGGATTCCTTCATTAGCCAGATAACTTAATCCAAATGTAAGGACTGTCCAAAAGGAATATTGCCTATCTTTCCTCCTATTGGACATTTTTCAGTTTGGCTTAGGTTATCCAGCTAACTGGGAAATCCTGCTTTGTGCGATACCCCCTGGGTTTCTTATTCTAAAGCATGGCCTTAATTTTAAAGAAATTGTATGGAATGAACCTGACTGAAAAGTGAAAGCAAAGCAAACTACAGACACAGCACATTTCTTGGAATTGTTGCAGAAGGACTGGGAGGACTTAGTGAGGTATTTTCTAATGAAACTTAATGTTAACTCAATGCCTTGTGTTTGTGAAGTTGTTATCATGGCAAATGGTGGGTATTTTTAGGAATAAAAGATTTTGAGACAGTTTTCGGTTTTCTTGAGCATTATGTTAGCAGTCATTATTTTGTCGTATATTTTACAATTACTTATAGAAAATATAAACAAAACACTAATTTCTGGTGTACGAATTTTCTATTACTAGTATTTACCTCGATACAAGAAAAGCAGTTATTTGACAAGTATCACTGTGCCATCTATTATTATTATTGTCATTTAAAAAAAAGTTGTATGTAGTTTTTAACCTGTCTACAGCTTTTCTGTATGTAATCTTAATCATAATTTGCCCCGTTTCCTTCATGTCCAGTCATGTTTTTGCAAAAGAAGACTAAGGACAAGGAAGTAGAGTCGAAAAGCCAGGTGATTGAGGGAATCAGCCGCTTGATCTGCACTGCTAAGAATCAACAGACAATGCTTAGGGGTGAGATACTGGTTTACATCCAATTTAAAATGTATACAAGTACTGCGTAAATTTGACTTTAAAATAGAAATAATGACTTTAAAACTAGAAATAATGCATCAGTTAAATGGTTCCACCATTATAACAGCTTTACTTCCTTAGTATAGCCGACATAACTTGTCAGCAGTAACCGAGACACCCCTTATGAACACTAATTCCAATGACACTATGAAATTATTTTTGACTGTTAATATATTATATTAAATACAATGTAACATTGTGTGCATAAAACCTTTTGCTTAAAATATTGTCTGCGCATGATCAACTCAACTTTGAAGTCAACTTCAATTTTGAAGAATCATGAACATTTTGATATAAACCAATGCATTTTAAAAAACCTGAAAAATTGCCATTTGATAAATATTTGACCTCTTTGTATCCCTGAATAAAATGCTTTAAAAATAAACCAAAAAAAAAGTCAGGGTCTGAATCTGAAACGTTCAAGTCTAGTAGAGTACATATAGAGCAAATAATTAACCAGGAGTAACTTCAAGATAAGTCAGCAGTGTTTGTTTTTTTTTTTTTTAACAGTACTTGGCTCTTGTAGTGGTATAAACAGGCAAAGGTACTGAATGTTCCTTGTAACATGGAGAAGCTGTATATTAAAGTTCTATTCTAAGTATATAAATGTCAATTAAAAAAAATGTATATACCTTCTTGTATATACGTATGTTTATCAAAGTAATTGCCTACTTTCTTTTGCAGTACTCATTGACGGCATGGAGTGGAATGATGTTAAGTTTTTCCAACTGGCTGCACAGTGGTCTTCTCATGTCAAGCACTTCCCCATTGGCATTTTTGGACATTCTAAAGGCCCATACTAGCACCTTTTGGGGTTCAAATCTGGAACTGAAAATATCTCCCCATGTGCCAGTAGCTTTTAATCTCACCCAAACCTACCTCCTTTTGCCTGATCACTCACTCTTCTCCCTTAATATTATGGTTATTTTCCCTGCTTTTTAAGTCTGTTTTGTTTTTACTTTTGTAAATCTATACTTAGGCAAAACGATGAATGGAAGCCATTGCTTTGTATTTCGAGTATCCTCCTCGCTTTTTAAAGTTCTTCTTTGCTTATGTTTATATATGTTTATATATTTGGAGGGAAAGTATTACTGTAATAAGATCAAATGTGACTGTAATGAAATACAATGAATAATTTAACTCCTAACTGGAAAATACCCATTTACAAATTGCATTTGTCTTGTCATTAACTTGGAGCCATAATCCAGAAATAATGTGGACTGTATTCATTTTTTGTAGCAAAAGATAGTTCCCTTTGAAGTCCTCACAGTTTGGGGAAAGGATGCCAAATTTCTTCTGTATAATAGCATGAGGGAAAACCTGCAAATGACATGGAAATGTGTGCAGATTTCTTTTTTTGTATGAATGCAATGGAGTTGGTAGTGTGTGGCTTGTTCTTTATGCACCTTCACTCAAAGAATATCAAATATGTTTTCCCTGATATAGATTATATTGAGAAACAATAGTATCTTAATATTGTTCAGCCCATGTAGAACGATATGCCTTTTCCATGGAAAGTTATGCAGTGTAATTTTATGAAAAGTGTACCTAAAAATATTCGAAAACTTTCAGTATGGATTCAATAAGTGTAAGGGATAGGAGGCAAACTACTTTCCAGCCTCGCACAATCATTTTTCAATGACATGCAACTTGAAATGGGGAGAAAATTGTGGATTAATAGGCACAAAACCAAGTTCTGGTGCATTTGTAATGCTTCATATCTGCTTAACTTCGATAAAGAACATGACCGATATCGCTGCTTAAATGCTCAATTTCCAAATATTTGGAATCATTTGGGAGACAATAATAGCTCACCAGTTTATTACCATCATGCATAAGATTATTTAATGTTTGCACTAGAATGTTGTTTTATGAAGATGCTTTTCCTTTGTTTAAAAATAGGGAATTATTTTAAGAATTAACCACTAAAAACCTTAATTTGAACCCAGCTTTGCACTCCTAAAGAACCTTGCCCTTCCCTGCCCTAGGATTAAAGTCCATAAATAAAACTGTCATGTAACGGAAAATGCATGTAATTTGAAAGTACAGGTAACACCATAGTTGTTTCATTATTATGAGTGTTTTGCTTTATTGTGGTGTTTGATCCGAAAGCAAGGCAAACAAATTCACAAACTAAGACGAAATTAAATACTAAGCTCTTAAACGTCACAAAGAGAGTGCGATTTTATACGTGTGATAATATGCCATAAAATCCTTGGAGTAATTTCAGTTCTATAGATGTTCTTGATAAGATTTGTGTTTTATTCCTCTTCTAGGGGATGTCACATAGAATTTCTCTAAGAAATACTGTGTAACTTTAAGACTACTGCTGTAATCCTTAATTTGGGAATAATAAAACTAGGTACACTATATATCTGTGGTGTCAGTGGAATCTTTGTGTGTGTGTGTGTGTGTGTGTGTATGGCTTTGGGTCCCCACACTGTAATAATTACAGTATCCCCACAATGTGATAAAAACCTGCTACTTTTTGCCTTGTGGGGACATTTTTTCAGTCCTCACAAGAATAACTTCAATTATATAAAAATCTGTGTATAAAATCCAAAAAATAAAAATGCCAAACGTCTCACATTTTGTTTGGTTACTTATGGTTAAGGTTAGAGCTGGGTAGGGGGTTAAGGGTGTCATAGTTGGGATCAGGGTTATGCCCATAGGAATGAATGGAGTGTCCCCATAATGATGTGTGTGTGAGGGGCAAAAAAAAAACGAGAATGCGCGATTCCAAATATTCAGATTATTTATATTGAATTTACAAGTGATACTTCGCTTGATGACTTGAAATACATGTTATTGCTAGGTTGTCTATAATTTGATTATAATTTGATCGATGGCTGAACTGGGCAGCGTACGCCTCAGTTGGGACACCTCACCGACGACCGAAACGGACAGCACGCACTTCGGCGACCCCGTTACCTGCCTAGATGTAACGTTACCGTCCGCCTCGGCCGAGGTAGTGATGTCGGTGGTAAGCAGAGGAGGAGGAGGAGGAGGAGGAGCAGGAGGCGGGGGAGGTTTCGCTCCGAACAGGAAGTAGACGGAGTGCTCCAACAAACATCATCGCCAGGCTTGGGGCGAACCTCTTCCCGGTCCACGATGTGCCAGCAAATAACCCGATACGGGGAAGACGCGCGTTTTTATTAGTTACACGAAGTTTGGGGGGAGCACCTCGGGCGCCGCGCACCTTCCAGGAGTGCAGATCGCCGTCGCGGGGATCGCGGAGATGAAGGAAATAAAGGGCTGCGGCATGCGCTCCTCCGTGGGCTTCCTGTCCCGGAGAAAGATCAGCGGGCAGCCGCTGATGAAGGAGGAATTCCAGAGACGGAGACTGGCCGGCTGCAACAGCTTATACAAGAAGGACATGCTCGGGCATTTCGGCTGCGTTAACGCCATAGAGTTTTCCAACAACGGCGGAGAATGGCTGGTGTCCGGTAGGTTTCGGCGCGCCTTCCGTTATCCCTTTCTCCTCGCAGCTAGCCGTTAGCACGAGTTCTGGGCATTCGGCGATAATCGCTTTACGTGTCGCCGACACGCTTCGCCGTTTGGCCGCACGCCGCGACCGTCGGCCCGGCGTGTAAAATGGTGAATGCGGAGCTTTTATAAATATACGGTACAGGCCGTGATCGCTTCGCTGGCTTAACGGCTCCGGGAAATGCGAGTAGCTAGCTAGCTAGCCAGCCGTGTGGCTTATTTACAGCGGCATTATAGTTCGTTAAAGCTGCGTATAACTATTTACCTGGGCAATTATCGCTGGAAAGGAGCAGGGGACTTCAAAACAAGTTGTTTTCTGAGACTTGGTTCCATAAATATTTGTATAAATATTTATTGCGTCAGTTAGCAGTGTGCACACACTAAATCGGCAGTACCTGTTATTACTCGTATTAACCAGGTATTTTTTTTTGTTAATTGCCAAGTAGCAGCTCACTTGAGCAAGCTAGTTTGCAGAATTAACGGGACACTCGTGATATTTCACGTTTTATTTATTAAATTGCCAGCTAGTAATGTCATTCCTGCACATCGGTTCCTCTATAAATTCACTTAGGGTTTATTCTTTTATTTTTATTTGTATAAGCTAACTTCCGGTTTAAATGATGTTTATGCATCAATAATATAGCTGACAAGGAGACTAAGGTAGGGATTACATTACTCTTTAAATACTTTAGCTCAGATTATCGTGTACAGACGTCCAACATTTCATGCTATAGCGAGCTCATAATTGGGGTGTAGAAATGGTGTAGTTTTCTTATCAAAGCTGACACTTGCCTGACGATTAACACTCCTTTGCTCGCTTTAGGTAGGCTGAATAAGACTTAATAATGAGTTACGGTGTTTAAGATGGCGATGACAGCAGTTATGAAATTTAAAGCGAATGCATTGTGGAAAATGAAATGCTTTGGTTCACATCCCATTACTTCGATGTAATTAGCTTATCACTTATTTAAGTGTCAAGTTTTAAATATCCGTTTAGGAAACTGACATCTGAAGGTTCACCGTGTGTAGTATATAGTTATTCAGCCAAAGTAATGTAGGAAAGCGAGGCGCATTCGGATAGCAGCGTCCCAGGGACCGAGGCCGGACAGGTGTCCGGAGCGCCATCGCACAGAGCCCCCGTCCAGTCACACATTATTCCCTGTTAATACACGAAAGGAGGGAAGACGCCACATTCCAAGACCCGCTATTTTGGTGCCCTACCAACATCAGACAGTTTACATTTGCTAGTAAGAAAATACAACGACAACATAGATCGAGTAAAGGGCACAAGGGGAATAACAATTTTACGAATTCCGTAATTTAAATTGCAAAATATGTCTGTCTGTCTTTCTATCATTAAATGTTAACTGAAGTCTGCAAAGATCACTACTGTCACAAACTACTCGAAAATATATTTGTGCTTACGTTTGTATACAAAGCTGTCTTGGGCCATCTTGTCGGTTGACAACAGATGTCACTTTGTACTGCATCATAGTATTCATAGTATCTTTTTGTATAGTATACTCTAGCAAGTCAGTTTGTTGGGAATGTACTGCACTATTTCTGTAATGGGGAGTGATTCTGGACACACTGGCACCTGAGATTGTTTGTTTATCTTTGTGTTTGGGCTTGCATCATTTTCGTGTTCATCAACCCATTCACTGACTCTTTATAATCTGTTAATGGGGCTGTAGAGCTCCCCCCAACAGAATATCCTGTTGTTGTTGTTTACTCTGTTTGTTCTGCTTCATAAGTGATTAACCACTTAACCAGCAAGTCTTTCCTTACAAGAAACACTGTTTGTAGCATATTAAACATATGAAGGTATGTAAAATACTGTACATATAAAAGAAACTGACTTATAATAAATGTATAATAATAAATATATTATTTTACAGATTAAGAAAGAAGTAAGATATACAGACAGCACAGAGATGTTATGCAGGCAGAAATCGCTTTGCTTCAGAACAGTGCTTTTTCTCTGAACATGCTGGCACCTTACGGTTTGTTCTGTTGTTATAATAATAGTGCTAAGTAGTGCCTAGTTTAGTGCCTAGTCCAGTGTTTCCCAGCCTTTTTTCTGTGACAGCGTACTTCACATACACAACAGCACATATGTTTGTAAAGTACTATTCGCCTTGTAAGTTATGGACAGCATTGTAGTGCTGTATAGAGGTTCTAATGATTCATTTGAAATGTGCATTGTGGATACAATTGCAACCATGTACTATAAAATATCACCATCTTGCCCCCACTAAGGACTCGGGCTGCCACTACCAGCTATTTTTCTGTGGATGAATCTATTAACTATTTCTTTTTCGCATACAGCTCTTCAGCTTTTTTTTTGTTACCACAGGTCTCATTAACCAGTGTTTTTCAAACCAATCCACAGAGACCCCCAGACAATCCACATTTTCTCTCCCAAATCACTGGGAGGTCCCTGACGGCTGCTTTGAGATGCACTGCGATAAACTATTGCAGGCCCTGAACTGTGGTACAGTGTAGTGTTTATACATATATATTTATTTGTCGGAACATGCCGGGAGCATGGGGTAAATACAAGTGTCTTGTGCAGGTTGGTAGGCAAATGTTGGAAGTAACTTGTAGAAAGACAATCTGACTGCTACTGGAAGAAAATACTCTGGCTAAGGGCACCAGCCAAATGGAGTAAAATGTAAATGTGTGTCTGTTTTGAAATGGGGAAAAGCCATATGTCCAAATTTATGGTTAAGCCATGGCTCCCAAGCTTGCTGGATCATCCGCCATTGGGTTTTGTAGCTTTCTTTTACTTTGTATGCATTTAACTGGCATTTTATTTTGCCAGTTAAATGTACGAAACACTAATACATTGAAACTGCTCTGTGGGTAAGTGCTTTATGGAAGGTGTTTGATTTGCATACATATTTGCAATGCAGTTCATGTTGGTATTTAACCTGATTTAAGATTTATACAACTGATTGTAGATCTTTCAGGTAACTGAATTGAAAGCATGCACAACAATCAGTATTATTAATACTATTTAAAATGTAAACATCTTAGTTAAAAGCTTTAATTGTTGAAAGAACAATAGAACATTTTAAGATATCTGGCTAAATTCAAGTAAATGATCTTATTGCGCTATTATTTAATATCCAAAATGATAGCTTGTTGTTTTTTTTAATTTAAACATAGGATCCAATAAACATTATTTTTCAGTTTTTACTTGAATCATATAAGAGAAATGAATTATTGTACTTATGCATTAATTTAAAACATTTAGTCTTTTATTTTTATTTGTGTAAGTACAATTATAAGGGGTCAATTCTTTGTTCAGGGTTGAAATGTTAATCTTCAAACCATGAATAAGTTCTTAGTAGAGAGTTTTTAGTGTCTGGGATTTTATTCTGGAAAGCTGATAAAACTCCCTCATGTTTGGATAATGTTACTTGCATATCCAGTTTCCATTTCCACCTTATGCTTTCCTGTAAAACAAAGAATTAAAAAAAAGTAATCAAGGAACTGAAAGTGGGAAAGAGTATTTGGTGCATCTTTCAAATTGACTATACATTTGCTTCTTTTCTATGATTGTAGGAGGCGATGACCGCAGGGTGTTACTCTGGCACATGGAGAAAGCTCTCCATTCCTGCTCGAAACCTCTCAAACTGAAGGGAGAGCACCTTTCGAACATATTCTGCCTGGCCTTCGACAGCACAAACAGACACGTCTTCTCTGGGGGTAAGTCTGTTTATGTTCATCGGGCAACTGGGAAGTGTTAAAGCTGAGTCTTGGGTTCTCTACTGCTGCGTAAGGCCGCATATATGTAGCCATAAACATCCCTATAGCTTTGATTATTTTTTTTAGACCAGCCTGAATTTCCTGATAGGCGTGCCTTAGAATTCACAGGTAGACTTGCAGAGGCCTTGCTCTGGGTTTCTGCCTTGCTCCGGGTGTACACACCCTTGGATGATGATTCCTCAAGTGAGTTAGCACATTCAATGACATTTTATGTAAAATTTTAATTTGTTTTAAAGTTATTCGGTGCAGTACAACAAATACTATAACATGTTACAGTAATGCAGTTTTTAATTGAAATTTAATTAAATGTGCGTAAAAGTTGCGACTTCCATGGACCATGCAACAGATTTCAGTCAACCATTTACAAAAAGTTTTTTGCAGTTTTTTTTTTTTCCCTCATATTGGCCTGGAGCATCTGATTTAATTTGTTTGTGAGAATGACCCAACGATATATAGTTATACAACATTGTGAAAAGGGAAAAAATGATGATGATTAATCATTTAGATAGCCATGGATTAGGCAACCTGATTTCATATGTAAGGTTACATTTGCTCATAGACTATAGCAACACATGTTTGTGTATCATTGTTAAGTGCTCAATGTGCTTTGTTGCTGAACAGGGGAGACCTGGGGTACTGTCAGTGAACACTGCTGATCTATAGCTTTTGTGCAGTCCTATTTCCTGTTTCTTTAGAGTGCGCTTTGTTTCAGTGTTATACATATTTTAATAGTTTTTTTTTCTTGAAGGGAATGATGAACAGGTCATTCTTCATGATGTGGAAAGGTAAAATATTATATGTTATACTCTGCATTATTCATAATCTGCTGTAGTTCTAGGCCCCTTGTTATTATTTAGAAAATATTACTTTTAAGGATAGATAATTATCCTTATTTTATCCTTATTTAAATCCTTATTTTAATTTAAGGATTTAAATTAAAATAGTTGTGGATTTATGTTGAAAGTTTTATGTTTTATGATAACATTGTGTACTTTCCATGTATATTGTACAAAATGTATTCATTCTCTTGTCTTGTATTTCTAGGGGTGAAACTGTGAACGTGTTTTTGCATGATGATGCAGTCTATGGATTGTCTGTTAGCCCAGTTAATGACAACGTGTTTGCCAGCTCTTCTGACGATGGCCGTGTACTTATTTGGGATACGCGTGAGCCACCACATGGAGGTACGGTGTTCAGTTTAGGGAATCCATCTCTCTCCTCTGTGTCATATGCATACATGTGGATTATATTGATACTCTTTCTGAAAAAGTGACCTAAACCTTTTGTTACTGTATTTAGTTAAGATTGTGGTTTATGGTATATCATGGTATTTTTTCTCCAAGTTCACTCTCACCGAGGCAGCAAGCAATCACATCAATAAAATACGTTAATGAATGTTTGAAAAGGGGGGGGGGGTTTATTAACTAATGTACATTCAGCTCTATTGTCATGTTTTATTGAATACAGAACTATGTATTTAGCTCAATAAGAATTTCTTTACTCACATATTTTGTTAAATGAATTATGTACATTTTAACTAGATGGCTACATACTTTATTGATTATAACTTATATTTAGCTTCATAGTGACTTTTCATTGAGTATCACCTTAATAGAACATGTTTGCTCAACCGGCATGATTTAAATTATTATTGCCTTAATAAATCTGTTATATTAGGGATTTTGCCTTACCGATATGCATTTAATTGTAGACCTAATTATATTACACATAATCCATATTTTCCGGCACAGACTAAAGCAGCAGATATAAATACTGTATAGCTGAACAGTTATGTATGGTGAATTGTTCTTAAACTTATAATCCATTAGTAGGAAGGTTACGTGCGGTTAACAGGGGTCTCCTCTCAATACACTCTCCACAGCGCTTATAGCAGCTAACAATATTATATGATTTACTGCCTGTTGAAGCATTACAGCTGTTTCAGCTATGCTGGTAGTATATTAAGTATATGAAGAATTCATACCTTAGGGGAAAATAAAACCAGTATACTGGATTAACGGGTGTACCACCCAGCACAAGTTGTTCGGCATGTAACCATTCACTCAATCTGTGATTTGGTTTGATTCATGATATTGGGTTCACGATTCGACTTTTTTTATTACCAAAAAACAACAAAAGCAACATTTTCCCATATTAATCAACTTTTTTCTTTTGTTAAATTAAAATAACCTTTCATTTTCTTAATCAAAAATTGCATGTAATGTAAAAGTTGGAGTAGAATATATATAGTAGCCTATTAAATAAAATTTTCCTTTACTTAAAAATGAAAACCATTAATAAAAAATAGGCCTTTTCTTAGTAACTATTTTTCGGTTCTGTAGTGTTACTTCTGAAGGCTTGTTGGTGGTAGGGGGCAAGACAAGTTATCGCGCCTTCTGTTTTCTACAGCACCGACGGCTAGGAAAACTAATATATTACATGGTGTAAAACATAATAATAATTTGACTTATTTTGTGGTTCATTTATTTGCATGATTTGAAACCAAAACCATGGTACTGCGTTGAAACCCAAATCATGATACCGTGGTTACACATGCCTAGCAGTTGTCACTTTTTTTTTGTAACAGTGCAAGCCAAAATAACAATAGGTAACCAAACTGCATAAGCTTTGCTTTCGGGTGGAACTGAAATGACTGTCTAAAGAATTCAATTCTGTTCTTTATTGTAGAACCTTTTTGTTTGGCAAACTATCCATCTGCATTCCACAGTGTGATGTTTAACCCTGCTGAACCCAGACTACTGGCCACAGCTAACTCTAAGGAAGGAGTAGGACTATGGGATATTCGCAAACCACGCAGGTAAATATTGTGCTAATTGTTGAATTAGGCTACATTTTTTACTAATTGATCATTTACTGTGGTGGTTTTCTGAGTGCTGTCCCAGACAGCACTGGGGCTTTAGGCACTGTCCCAGACAGCACTGGGGCTTTTAGGCACTTTAGGCACTGTCCCAGACAGCACTGGGGCTTTTAGG
>JAODKK010000025.1:11950414-11971258 GCA_026774405.1 Petrocephalus microphthalmus
CCCGGGACTCCAGCTTGGATGGGGCCCACCCCGGGACTCCAGCTTGGACGGGGCCCACCCCGGGACTCCAGCTTGGACGGGGCCCACCCCGGGACTCCATCTTGGATGGGGCCCACCCTGGGCACCACCTGGACATGTGGGAAGGAAGAGAGCATGGATGGTCAGAACATGCTTTGACACATTAATGGACAAGCAGAGTGGATAAAAAACCAGCATTTACAGCAGAACCCGCAGGCATAGTCCTGCTAAGATCACCATGCTTATGGGTTCCCTTTGAACTTCAAGCTGCTAGCCCCTTGTTACTCGCTTTACTCATTCTTCATTTTGTCCAAAGAAAATGGTTGTATTTCTGCTCCACAGAAGGTAGGAGAGCAAGGACTCCTTGTGGAAATAAAGTGCAGTTGATGTCGGTAGCTGGCAGTGACTCTAATGGCGTTTGACAGGGTTTTTTTTTTTTTGAAGAGAAACGGTCTGTACTTCCTTTAATTTGCGTGGCATGGTGTTGCTGAAGCTTCTCTTCAGCCTGTTTATCAGCATAGTTTTCTCGCTGTTGATTTGATGGCTTTAGGGCTTCGTGCTGAATCTGGGGCTGCATCCATACTGCTCACCTGCCTTCTGCCTGATTAGACTGGCGTCTGCATCAGAGACGCAGGCTTAGTGTGGGCTGCTTCTCGGTTTGTTTTTAGCGCATGTTTACTGTAGCCCATTTGGACCCCGAGGTCCCGAGGCTCTGCTGAAGCGAAGGCGTGCAGGATTTTCTTACTTAAATGCCCAAGGTGTATCTGGAAACCGCTCTGTTTTTCATGCTATTGCTTTGGATCAGGAAAATGAAATTTGCAGGAATGTAATGGCGTTAATGAATCGTGCAGCGTGCTTTGACTCACCCTCAAATTACCTGCTAAAGCGCTCAGCTGGTCTCCCACAGGCAGCAGTGTGTAACGTGTGCGTGGTTGTGGGGAGACCTGGAGCGGGCCTCTGCAGACTCCCCAACCTGCACCCAAACTGCTCTCTGGCTGCGATGCTGCGGAGACCGAATGGAATCTCCTTCCTGCTGTGGAAATTATGAACTTGGGGGACCTTGATGTCGTTATCTAATTCTAGTCTAAGTAATTGCACGAACTCTCAAACTGGCATAAATTATTCACATTGTTTAGCGGTAATTGCCGAGAGCCGCCATATTTTAAATATCAAAATTCGTACATCCTCTGCTGTCCCAAACTCGCGTAACGAGTAACGTGTGTTCTGATCGAGAGTAATGTGGAATGTCCGCTACCGTTGACGCGATACCATGCAGTCGGAACTGATGGCGACACGGGCCTCTCGCTGGACCCGAAAGGCAGAGAGCGCTCGACGTTAGACGGTATCCCCCGACGGGGAGCCAGGATGCTAACGCTAGCGAGGGGAAACGCGGCTAAGGCTAAGGCTAGGCGCCGCGGTAAGGACGGCACAGGAGCAGCACAGGGCCCTAGCAGCGCACACTTAGCCCGCTGGCCCGCTAGCGGTGTGGGGAACAGTGCAGTGTGCCATATCAGATAGTGTGTCAAACGCCAGGCAGGCGGCCTGCGCGCTCTGAGCCACGCAGCTGCTGTCGCCTGTCAGCCTGGGAATGCAGGGCTTAATGAGGCTTTAATCATCTGCTCTGTTTTCCTTCTTAAACACACATCTTGCATCAGTGTTCATACTTTAGCCCTACAGCAGAAACCTTTTTTTTTCTCCATGTCTTAAAGCTGATGGTTCACCTTTAAAAATAAGTATATTTTTAATCTGCATATGTATGATGCATATTTAACTCAGTTCTACACTTTCAAATGTTTTAAAGATGTTCCACTTTCTCATTCTCAATTAAAAACAAATATGACTTTTTTTTTTAAATTTTACCAGAATTAAGCTACATGCTAAATAAAATATACCGGCAAAACATTGTTCAAGCAATAGAATGTTGCTATGTTAACTTTCCATAATATAAATGTGTTATAGGGAAGACTTCATTTATATTTATAAGAAGTTATATTTTTGACAAAGCACTGTTTGCTTTGCTTTGAGTGCTTTCAGTGGTATTAGGTGATATTTTTTTCAGTAGATTTACAGAGAGCTATTGCATGGAATTAAAGTACCCCAGCATTTGTTCATAGGTAATACATGATACATTACATTATATCAAATAATAGTACGTGTTCTCTGGTTGGACTGTCTCACCCCAGTGATGCACACAGTTAAAATGTATTTACAGTTACGGCTTCAGAAAGCATGTCGTAAAATTACCTTCACATTTAGCCTCAAGGCGACGGAGCAGAAGACCAGAGGTCATCAACTTGCAAACATAATTATCAGCATTTGTAATGAGTCCAGTTCACAGGATTTGATAAATGCTAAGATGAAGAGAAACTTGTCTGAGGAAAGTGGTATCTGGATGAAGTATTATCCTGATCCTGGGACCCTTAGAAACTGCATCTGGGAAAGGGCACCTGTTATGAATTACATTTCCGCCAGATGTGGTTGCATCAGAGACAATGATGGATCGCCAACTTGGCAGCACCTCTGCGGCAACTGTAAGCTTTTATTTTCTAACACCAAAACTTTTCCGAGTCAGAACTTGGTGATGATGACACCTCAGCAGGCAAGCCTACATTTCTAGGCTTAATTTTGATCTGAATTTGAGCTCCATTTCAGGGTTCAGGGTTGTTTTGGTTGCATTTGATTGAAAATTCTGTAACATGCTTTGGACCTATGAAATTTAGGTCAATTATACCAACAGGACATCCTATTGGCTGTCTGCCTGTCAGGTGGTCTCTGCTTTCCCATTGGCTGCCTGCCTGTCAGGTGGTCTCTGCTTTCCCTCGTCCCTGAGGTAGCTGACCTCTGTGCTGGTTCCATGTACAAACATCTCCATGATTAAAAACAGTCCACATAGCTCGTTATTCCCCAAATGCCATTAAATAGTCTGACATCATATGGAAAATCGAACTAGGGAAAACATGGCAAGTTTCCTGTGAGCTGGAACAATCTAATAACTTTATGAGTCTTTTTAAAACTCTAATGGGTCAAAAAGAGAACTCTTTTTTTTTTTTTTTAACTCCATAACCACAAAAGGGCCACACTTTTTTTTTTTTTTTTATTTCGCTTCGCCTCGCTTTCATTATCGTCTTGAGATCCACCTCGCTCTTGTATCATTTCATTAACTGCATTTGTGCTGTAATCAACCTATAAATGGCTCAGCATGCTTGTTCTCCCTGTTCCACTGCCGAGAATTAAATGCTGCTTTGAATTCCAGAAACAAGATCCGTGTCCTAATCTAACTTTGCTAAGCAAAAACCGTGGCACGAAGTGGACTTGGATGTATCAACATCTGCTAAGCTCTTTTGCTAAAAGATATATAGAGGCGAGTATAGTATTGATGCTTTAAATCTGCAGATGGTGTTTGGCTATCTTTGCTATCGTTTGGACCCCCTTAGCTTTAGATTCTATGTCATTCTTCACATTTAATGTGCTGTATTGCTGCCTAGTGCTGCAGACATGTGCCTTGACCTGATACTCATCCATTGGGGAATTTTAAGACCTTTATCCTGAGATCATCTTGTAGGATCTCATCCAGGCATGATGTGTTTTACACTCAGGGGTTTGGGGAATGGTAGAGTTTTGGGTTTGGCAGACTCTGTATTCATCATAAAAGAAACTTGTATTGTTGTGCATTTACTGTATTAACTACTGTACTGGTAGGCCAGCATTTTCCACTTTACTGTTATCTGGCATTACTACTGAAACCAAACCTTGGTGTGATACTAGCTGATACAGCTAGTGGGTGCTTTCCCAGTGTAAGATAAACTGTACGTGCTTTAGTGAGAGTGTAATGGTATGAAAGTGGCTTGATCTGGATCTCTTGAATAGCCTAGCAATCTGTTTGTTTTTGTAGAACATGGCACCCGTCTGTGGATGTTTTCCCGGGCTTAGCCCCTCTCTCACTGTGGTTTGGGAGACCATAAGGTGCATCATATCCCTCAAAGCCCCCTAAACACACAGTTTGGAAGTGGAATGTGCTGGAAGAACAAAGACTGCGCTGAGTAATTGACAAAAACACGCGGCCTGATGCCTTAGAGTTTTGTTCCTGATATGTGAGCTGTAAGATTTTGTTTAAAGGATGCTCAGGAAGCGGGCGATATTCTGTCCATGGTGGCGGGGAGCTGGTATGGAACTGAGCGCCGTACGGCAAATGAAACTGTGAAATAAAATGAAAGTAAAAGGCGTAAATGTTACAATCCCTCCAAAGGTTGTCTGGCTCTGTGACTGTGGCAGTGTCACACGTGATTGTATTTTGATTCCTGTTGCGAAGCCCCGCTGGCTTTGCGCGTGTCATTCAATGGTGGCTGTAGGAAGAGCGCCCCGCTCTCAGTGCTATACTCAGTAATGCTGGTCAGAGGGATGGACCTCGGGGACGGAGCCATGTGTGCGCCCCGTGTCTCACATGGACGATTTGCCCTTGCTGCAGCCATCCTGCCCCAGCTTGGGGTAGATTATCAGCTTTGGCTCATAGGTGGCGGCCCGTAGACACGGTCGCTAGCCGCTCCCCTAGGATGCTCAGAGAGGCGTTTATATAGAAAGGCCCGCTTTTGGGACTTAACAGAGTTTAGCTGGGTGTCATTGAGCTATTTTTATCTTGGCTGACGGGCGGCTGCCGAGTAGATCCAGCGAAGCGGCCGTCAGGAACGGGGCTCGCCGTGGCCTCATTCTTCCCCGGGACAGCTGTGCTCATGCCGTGTGCGCGTGTGAGCGTTAATGATAATAAAGTGAAAAGGCTACTTGCGAGAGTGTTTAGGGTTTGGCTGAGGATAATGACCGGCCTTTCCCTTGAGTGTTAAGGTTGGTTGCGGCGTGTACGTTCAGCCGCTCACTTCTGAGCACGCGCAGGCACATCCGTTGTGATTTTGGATACAAGCTCCCTCCTTTCTTGGCACGGCCTGTGAGAATATCGGTGAATATTTCACAGCCGTCAAATGCTCGGCGAGATCTTGGCGCCGCCGCGTAAGCTCGGGGGAATTTCCAGCGTCCTTGCTACCGCTTGACAACCGACGGTGATCGCTCTCTCCCTCTTCATATCTCTGACCGACAGAGATGGATAATAAATATATCTAATCGAATCTTGAATATACTCCATTACAGCAATATGCAATATATATTCTTTACCCATTTAACTGTTAAAATAGCTGCTCTGCGCAGAAGCTGTACATCTGTGATGAAATAGACCTGTATGCGTAAGGCCTCCGTTTCACACCCAGCGCTGTTGAATTGCTGTTCTGCCGCTGGAACACCAGACATTTGTACGCCGTGTTTCCCCCATGGAGCGAGGGTAATGGTTGCCATGGTAACGCAGCTCTCGTGATGCCAGTCTGCTAGTCTGGGGATGCAGTCACTCGGGTCATTAATGATTTTAATCATGCGGTCAAGGTCACAGTGTGCTATTGAATGTGATGCAGGTGTGTACTGTGCCAAAGTCATCAGGATGATTTATGACGGCGTCCCTTAAGGCTGGCAGTCAGAATTCTCAGTTTTAGTGGCGTCTTGCTACCTTCCGGCAACCATTGCTTACTGTAGTTCTACCAAATGACCGCGGGCCACTGTACACCCAAGAATACGATCGGAACATTTTCACATTCTTCTGCAGTCCAATTAACCACATCTGCTGGGGACGTAATAACACAAGGGCTTGCTTATGTCTTATTGGTTTCGAAAGCATTTTTGCTTCTGTGGTGACTCTGTGTTGAAGGTTTGCCGTAGCTCCCAGAGCATTGTGTAATCCTCTGAACAGCTGCCTAAGACGGCAGCAGTGCCCGGGCTTCGAGTTTGTATCCAGCTCGCTGCATTGCAGGCTCTGGAATGTAGCCCTTCCTTACCAGCATTGTACGTCTAAGGGAGTTGGGTGGAAGTTCCTATTCACAGCAGGGAGTTGGTTGAATTTGGCAAGCTTCAGCACAATGTATAAGGCGCAATTGACAAATCATCAGTGTTTTCCACTTTAATGGCCGTCTGTAATCCCCAGCACAGTAGAGAAGCTCTCTGTGTGTCTCCCTTACAGCAGGGTATGGCGGCTTAAAATCACAGCCTGTGCAATGTGTCATTTCACATGTTTTGATGCTTAACTGATGCCTCGATAGAAAGCGTCAGTCACCTGGTGTCAGACGACGACGGGGAGACGCTTGGGATGTGAACTTTGGGAATACGAGTGTGCATCTAACCATCATACTGATGTCTGCCTCTAGATGTCAGTAAGATCACTTGATCAGATTAATTAAATTAAAAAACGCAAGCTTTAATGGTTTTAGACATGTACCAATAAGTACACCACACTATTTTCCCGCAGCGTAATTGGCAGAGGCAATTTACTTCATCGGCCCGCTTTGACATTTGTGGAGGTCAAAGCAGAACTGCCGAATATATATATTGGAAAACAAAGGAAAAAGTCTATTGTAAAGTGTATTTGCTTTCTTACAGAGCTGAAGGGGGGAGCACCTGTAAGAAATGTCCCAGAAATGGTCTTTATTTCAAGCTGGATGCATGACAAGTTTTCGATGTTTTGTGTTTTGCTTCCCCCGCAAAGATCCTAATCTCATTAATGAAAGTCTGCAGTCATTTTTGGCACTGGGCTATTTCCAGAAGGCACGTTATGTGTGTGGAGCCTGTGATATGAATACTTCTGAGTTTCTATGAGAGTTGTGTTGAAGGCCAGGGTGTCAGGGGTCAAGAGTCCACGTTGGATCGCCTCTGGTTATGGAACAAGAAAATATGTCTGTCCCGGCCCCCCGAAGACTGATTTCAGCCATATCAGATTTCATACCTTGAGGACAGGAAGACTAAAGTACGACTGTAGGCTCCATTAACACTGATTCGTACTGGATGCAATCTAAATGTTAAGTTATTTATTTATATATATATATATATATATATACTTTAATAGAGGTGTTTATTTAGTTGTTACCTTGTCCGTGCAACACCAAGGGAGAAGCAAACAGTCAAAAAGGCTACAACATGGATGTCTGTAAGAGCGTTGAGTGGTTGAACAGATAAGTCCTGCGGCTTTGTTTAGTCTCGAGGTAACTGAGGCTGGAATTGAAGTATACAGGTTATTGAAAGTGTAGAGTCAAGGAGGCTTGAATGGAGCTGTCCTCTGTGACTTCCGCAGCCCCTCTCTTTGTGACTATAGCTTTCTCACCGGGAAGAGTGTCTGAAAAGCAGAAGCTTGCTGTTGTGTTTGTGGGTACCCAGAACCCCCCACCAACCTTAATTCTGATTTAGAGGCTGAGAGATTGACGTGTTATGACAGTGACTAGGTGACCCTGGCAGTGCATCAGAGCCCCCTGGGACAGCCCCCTTTGCTCCAGCATGGGCGGTGGGCTGCTGCGATTCCTCTATGGCGTTATTGTCTGTCATGAGTCCAGTGGCTCGGCTGGTGCTGCTACCTGCAAACATGGAAAAATAACGACTTCTGAAAAGTCGCTAGGAATCTGTCAATTAAAACCTGTGTTTTTTTTCCCTTCCAAAAGAAATAAGCCAAGGAATAATCTGTAATTTAATAAGCTGAAAGTATTGTTTAAATATATCAGTGATATATTTAATGTTAGTCTTAAATCATGCAGATATGCTTTATGGACTAATTACTGTGAGCGCTGTGGATTAAATGACTTTCAGGTGGAGTGTACTGGTGCTTGCCCAAGCTGGCTGGACAATGGTATGGCAATGGGTCTACTGGACTGCTTCAGCCCTGGGGGTGCTGGTCAAATTACAGGAGCCAATATACACTTCTTAAACATTGGTTTAAGTGAGGCTGAATTGTACCGCCATGGCGGTTTTGGCAGGGTTCACTCCTGTATTTCGTGTACAATAAATGTCTTGTTTTCATTGGACAGCGAATGAGTCACGTGACTGATACACTGACGCGGTGTGCTTTGCAGGTACCACGGAGCGCGTGTGCCTGATCCAGGGCACAGTGGAAGCTCTAAATGCTGTTCATGGCTTCATTGCCGACAAGATTCGGGAGATGCCTCAGAATGTGGCCAAAACGGAACCCGTCAGCATCCTGCAACCCCAGACCACTGTCAACCCCGACCGCATCAAGCAGGTGAGCCCTCGCCTGGAGCGCCGTGCTGTCACCACTGGGGGCAGAGCACGTTGGCCCACGCGGCTTGTGACGCCATGCATGCTCCCTCACTTTAGTCTGCAGCTAATGGAGCATTAAATGTAACTTTTCAACCTTCCACGTCATTGATTCCCCAGACTGAAACTAGAATTCAGAATACCATGGACGTGGATGAGCGAGAGACCGTGTAAAGCAGGGACCTCCAACTCCGGTCCTGGAGAGCTACTACCCTGGAGGTTTTCCATCATACCGGGGTTCTGATGAGCCACACCTATTCCTGGGATTTTCCTGAGAATAGGTGTGGCTCAGCAGAAACCCGGTAGGACGGAAAACCTCCCGGGTAGTAGCTCACCAGGACCGGAGTTGGAGATCCCTGGCGTAAAGTCTTATCAGAAGCTTGTCGTATCGTAGGCGAGTCCGCCGCACCTGATCTTGCTTTTGGATTTTGGTCAGCCAGTTCCGAAGTTTGGATTTTGGTCAGCCAGTTTCTGTGTGAAAAGGGCGATTCTTGTTTTAATGTATTTTAAATGTTTGATTAGTTCTCTTGCTCAGCGGGAACAGTATGTTACTGTGGGAGGTAAGTGGTCTGCCTGATGCTTCATTAGATGGCTCTCACAGTGCACTCTGCTACTGCCCACAGCAGTTAGAGGCTCTCCTCATGCTCTCTGGGTATATGCCTTAATGTAGTAAGTATAGATGTTTTGTTTCTCTATTGAAATACAGGTATGGCACCCAGAGTCCATTATCAGATTAGCAACGTCTACATGTAATTTGTTTAGTACATTTTTAGCAATTTCTTTTTTGTTCATAGTGAACATATAGACATTGTAGCTGCATTAGAATTAGAGCTGGGTGTCGTTTGAGTTTTTCAGGATTCCGGTGCTAAATCGACGCTTTAATAAATGTGTCAGGGCCTAAATGGTGCATGAACTGGCACTTTTTTTTTTTAAATAAAGCATAAAACAAGGGTCTGTTGCCTGACCACCAGAGGACAACAGCTTGGGCATTTTAGTTGTACCAGAATCCGCATTGCGATACGGTACAGTGTATACCAGCTGTATAGATACCTGTGCTTTCCGTACCCACCCCTGATTAGAATAAAGATTTTACTGCACTGTTTGTTGCGTTTACAGTCAGTTAAGTGCAAACGTCCTCCACACAGTGTATCAAGGGTAACTATTGGTGTTTTTCCTCGGGCATTAAGGAACCAACCCGTACCCAAGCCGTACCGCGACGAGAAACTAGTTACAGCACGGTTCCAGCTCGCTTCGGCTGCCACTGCAGAAGGGTTGGCTCCGTAAAAGGCATTGCCGAGTTTGGAGAAAGGCGGTGCCATGAAACCGGAGAGACACTCATTTACTCTGTTTCCAAAAAAGCTGGAATGCTGTGTAAATAAAACAGAATGCAATGATTTGCAAATCATCTAAACCCGTATTTAACTGAAAATGGAGCGAAGACTACATAAAATGTTGAAACTGAGAAATTTTAACATTTTATGACATATGCTCAGTTTGAATTTGACGTCGGAAACGTTTCAAAAAAGTTGTGATGGCCACTCCGTAAATGATTTGGAACTGAGTAACCATTTGCTGGAGTTTTGAAAGTGAAATATTGTCCCTTTCTTGTCTGATGTAGGATTGCAACTGCTCAACAGTTTGGGGTCTTTGTCATATTTTGAGTGTATATTTGTCATTAAACAAAATTTTTCAGTTTCAACTAGGGACTGTTGCTGCATCGTGAATCAGTTAAAAATCGATATAAATGTGAGACTATTCAAAAAAGGTGCTGTTTTTAAACAGCACAGGACGGAATCTACTCGTTTTTTAATTTTTGTTAGAAGAAATTTATTGAAAAACTACGGAGCTCATCTGGGTTCAGGTGAGAAATAAATTCGTAATCTGTGCTCACGGTTTTGCAGTCTATGTGCACGGTTTAGCAGTCTGCACACGTGTTTGCAAAGAAAGTTCGCCCTTAAAAAGAGCATTGGGATTCATTTCAACTGGTTTGAATCATCACACATTTTATATAGATTTTAACCAATTCATGATGCATCATTACATCCCTAGTTTCAACATTTATGTTGCCTTTGTTCTATTTTCTGTCAAATAGCGCTTTATATGATTTGCAAATCATTGCATTCTGTTTTTATTTACTTCTTTCACAGTGTCCTAATTTTTTTGGAAATGGGGTTGTACTATGTGCAATTATAATTATTAGTTATTTATTATTGTTTTAAATTACTTTTTTTTACTGTGTGCTCATTCCCGCTAGGACGTGTGTAACTAGCAGTGTTATTTACCTGTGTAACTTTTCATTATGAATCCATTCCATTCTGCTGCTCTTTGGTACCTTAGCAAGTAGAAGGTTGTAAATTCAAGTTCAGAGTTTTTGGGAATGCATCACAATGTCCAATCCTACTAATAACGAGTATTCTATAGAGTTAATCCATGCATAGAACACCGGTATTTCAACCAATCAGACAGTGGTGACACAGGCAGCCTGCTTCCGGGCCATGTCCGCGCGATTATGGCTCATGCAGAGCTCGAATACTCTGCAGTGGAGAAGTGCCACTTCACGGTACGGCTCGGGTACAGCTCGGTTCTTGTGGGCAATGAAAAGGAGCAATATGACATTCCACCTGACAATAGGGGTAACAGGGCAATATAGAAGTACTGCCTAGCAACGCTTGCTGGTATGCGTATAGACATCTATGGCAGGTTTCCAAGCTGGACCTGATATATCATGGCTTATCGAAACGGAACTACGGCAGTGCCTGTTGAGGTGGGGTTACGGTTGTGAATTTTGTTTGGTTTCAGGCTTGTACACCAGCTTGACTCCAAGATCACGGTATAAGTAATGCTGCAGTGTGTTCAGCAGTTTTTCCCTTTAAAATATTTATACATTAAATGAATAAATAAATACAATGGCTGGGTGACTCCATGGTGTCTTTTTTAAGGCTGTCAGAGATAATTGTGATTGTTGGCAACAAAGTACAGCCTTACTTGGTAAATGGTTGATGATAAGTAGGTCGGGCCAGCGCAGAAGACGGCTAAGAACTAAATAAAAATAATGTGCAGTAATAAACACAGATGAGGTCACTCAAGGCAAACATGTTTTTATGTCTTTTCCTGTGTGTTCGTGTTTCTAATCATTGTGTTTACATATTGTTGTGTTACACCGTAACACTCTGTCCATGATGCTGGCAGGAATGGAAAGATCAGATAAGCCCTACCCCCCCCAGATGGGGTTAAAGCAGTATAACCCATTATCGATTAATGCTTTATACATACAGTCTATGTGTGATTGCCATTGTCAAACACACAAGTCCACCTCAGTGCAGGCTAAAAAACAGCTGGCAATGCTAACAGGCTGTAGCCTGTATAGGAAAAGCCAAATGTTAGTCAAAATATGTTCTAACTGTAGTTGCTTGATACAATTTATCAACATAGCTTCTGTGTTTTAGTACTTCAAGGAAGTGTCCCGTTCTAATAACAATTCTGTCACCCCTTTGTTTCGCTATCTTTTATAAATGAGCCCACGACAATTAGTAACCTTCTGATGTTTGATATGAAGGAGAGAGGTTGAAGACGTTGAGGAGAAGAAATGGAATCTCTAGGCCCCCCTGTAACTTGTGTAGATTTAGACTTGGACCTGGATAGAAACTCTGGTCTCCCAGTTTAAGGTGGTGAGGCACCAAGGTCCCCATTTTCACAGCAAATTTTCATAGATTGCACCACTTCAGCCATAGTTTTAGCATGAATGACTGAGACCTTGGTGATCAATCTTAAACTGCTAGCCATGCACCGATCAGCCATAAAATTAAAACCACCGACAGGTGACGTGTGTAAAATAGATTATATCATTACAATGGAAACTGTCAAAGGTGCTATCATATATTAGCCCAGTGAACTGTCAGTTCTTGAAGTTGATGTGTTTTAAGCAGGAAAAATGAGCAGTGTAGGCAAATGGGCAAAGTGTAAGGATCTGAGCAACTTTGACAAGGATCAAATTGTGATGGCAAGATGACTGGGTCAGAGCATCTCCAATATGGCTGGTCTTGTGGGGTGTTCCCGGTATGCAGTGGTCAGTACCTATCAAAAGTGGTCCAAGGAAGGCCAACCGGTGACCTGCCCAAGACTCATTGATGCGTGTGGGGAGCTAAGGTTAGCCCGTCTGGTCCAGTCCCACAGGAGAGCTACTGTAGCACACATTGCTGAAAAAGTTAATGTTGGCTTAGAAAGGTATGAGAACACACAGTGCATTGCTGCTTGCTGCGGTCAGAGTGCCCATGCTGACCCCTGTCCACTGTGCCTACAATGGCCACGTGAGCTTTGGAACTGGACTATGAAGCAATAGAAAAAGACGGCCTGGTCTAATGAGTCACTTTTTCTGCTACGTCATGCGGACGGCCGGGTGTGTGCTTCTGGCCATAGACGTCACCTCTCAGTCCTCCTTCAAGGTGAAGCCCACCTCCAGTCCAGAACACATCATGCTTTATTGAAATCACATGATTGAGTCTGAATGGGGGCGAAATTAGCGCCCATTGTGATGCTTAAACAAATCGATGGGGAGTGATTCGGAACTTTCCCTGTTAGCAGCCAGAGCAGCAGTTAGCATCCATATTCAAATCACGTTTCTTTATAAGAATAAATCTAAATCATAAATCTGTAATGGGCTGATACTGGGATGCTCAGTTTTTTTGATGAATAGATTAGCTACGTGTACTTTTAAAAAAATATAGAGCTCAATTAATGAACTTATTAATATTTGAATAAGATCCTCATGCTTCCCCACAAATACTACGTATTTGGTCAGTGTATGAATGTTATATATTATTATTATTATTTATTATTTATTCACTAATAATAATAACTAGCAGTCTAGCAGAGCAAATATAAAGAGGTCCAAGCCCCAAGTGATTAGGAACTCATAAGGTTGGGACCTCATGCATTTGGGAACCAAAACGATCCACGTGGTTTTTCTTAATGATGACATGTGATGAATGTGTTTAGCTGCAGTGTTGGCAGTAAAGGCATGTCTTTTAACGCTGAAAGCTGCAAAATAATATTTTGATGTAAAAATAATAATTATCAGGACAAAAACAATATGGATCCATCAACTGTCACTATTAATAATGGATCCTTTATATTCTTTATTAACATTAGCAATTTCAATTAACTCTGCCTCACGTCTGCTGAAACCCTCCATCTTCCTCAGTAGAAGAACGGTGATCTGGTATAAAAACAGAAGAAAGAAAATAATTAATCACCCAGGACATTGCGGTGTCATTTTCTCAAAGCATGTGGGATTTTTGTTAAATTTTTTGCAATACCACCCCAGAACAGTAGAAGGCGATAATGGTTACAGTGCCACCTCTTCCCTGGCTCCTCAGCTAGGTGTCACAGGAGAGGTAGCCTCACAGATGACATCTGCGCCCAGACACTTCTCATTTACCTGGGGAAGAGGTGGCACCAGGATGCACTATGGGAAGAAGGCGAGCCGGTGGAGACTGTGTACTGCTCTGGGCAATGTTCTGCTGGGAAACCTTGGGTCCTGGCATAATGTAAATGTTACTTTGACATGTACAACCTACCTACTGTTGCTACAGACCAAGTATACCCCTTCATGGTGACGGTAATCCTCCGATGGCAAAAATAGTTCAGGAATGGTTTGAGGAACATGAAAAAGAGTTCAAGGTATTGACTTGGCCCCCAAATTCCCCACATCTCATTCCAGTCGCGCAAGTCCGATCCATGGTAGACCCTGCCTCGTATCTTACAGGATTTAAAGGGTCTGCTGCTAACATTCCACAGGACACCATCAGAGATCTTGTGCAGTCCGTGTCTCGACAGGTCAGAGCTGTTCTGGCAGCACGAGGGGGACCTACACAATGTTTGGCAGGTGGTTTCAGTGCTATGGCTGATCGGTGTATCTTAATAGGGAGGGCAGACGGCTTCCCTTTAATCGTACAATGGCAATTTATTTAATGTGGTGTAAAAATGATGCGACAGAACTAATCAGCGAGTCAGCTGTTGTTTGAATCCCAGATGTGCGGTCACTGTTCCCATAAACGTATAATGTGGTTCATTTCCTCACATAAAGATTGAGAATCTTAGTAAAGTGATTTTATGCCCCATAGTGGTTTTGTGTTTTACGTTGGCATACTGAAAAGAAGCAGAAGCCCAGAGCATGAGAAACTTAAGACTTTTGTCCGTCAGAATTTGGGTTTCAGGTTTGATTCATCTTCCAGTTATTCATTCTGTTGTTGAACCCACTGTTTCTGTTAGAAAAATGTAATGTTATGTCATGGAGGTTTAGTTTTAAAATTTTTCTCCCCTCAAATATATTTGTAATCACTATAGTCTCTTGCAATACCGATTCCTCAAAATGGTCAGTCAAGGGGTTTCCGCTTTTGCTGTAGAACGGGTTAAGCTGAGAACATTGCATACGATTCCTTTTGGTCCTTGATTGGATTCAGTGGTCTGGCTCTGGTCCTGAGGTACAAAACATGAAGGCCCTTGCAAAGACTGTGTCTCCTTCTCTTGCTAGATTCAGCGTTACCTATAGGCAGATGGGGTCTTGAGCTGTGATCTCAGTCTGGGTTCAGGGAATTAGAATTAAAAATGATTTAACCTTATAGAGAGTCACAGTGGACTCCATTACTGAATGTCGTTTTTTCTCCTTTGATTTTCTGGTGAAAGGATCACAACATGCCAAAATGTCATATCTCCAGTTCAGGTATGAGCCACTGCATGTTTGCCCTTCCCCTACCCATCTATTCCGTTTAATGATCCCATGAGGAATGTTTTATTTTCAACCCTTCTGGAAGACACGTTTCCCAAACCTAACGCTCCTTTGAAAACCCTAAAGTCACTAAAGAAGACTTCATCTAGTCTTCTGGAGATTTTGGAAGACTTCTTTAGCCGTTCTGTTCAAAATTTAATTACTCGACGTCACTGTCTGGAGTTTTTGCCGAAATAGGTTAAAACGTATTGGCGTGTCGGCTGCTTAACTACTATGCAACATTTTGTAGAATCCTATACTCAGTCTGGCTCAAGGACTGACTTGCCACATGTGTTATATGAGGAGTATGAAATGGTATACTGGTCGTTGTTATATTAGTTAACTATTTTCTTTTTCATTAATTAAAAAAAAATAAGGCTCACAAGCAGATTGTGTTGCCCAGATTGTTGGTAAACCCCAAACCTCAGTATGTACTCATATTCCCCATTCTTCAAATATACCCCAAAATCACGATGTATCCCGATCCTCGGTGTACCCCAAACCTCCTTGGCTGTAGTTGTTTTTCGAATCACTGATGACGCTCCACCACCTCTCTGCACCTGCATCTGACCAGGCCTTGCCTACTCAACGTCACAAACCTGAACATCTCACCTGGCCTTGCCTGCTCTACTGAACGTAACACAGGATGCACACAGCGTGAGGCTCAACCCAGTTTTATACAGACTTTTCTCCTCTATCTGCGTCTGTACTACTTTGGTATGTTCGTACTTATTGTTGTCGAAAAGGGATTCATCACAGTCCATCCATAGCGAAACATCTAAAACCGTAGTTTCCTGGAGTTAAAAGCTACCGCAGTAGTTTTACAGTGAAGGTCTTGACAGTTGCAGTCAGTGCTAAGTGTAATGCTTAGAAGGTCACATGCAGACCCCCACAGTTGTGCAGCAATTAATCCACTTATTGAAGCAGAATTGGCTCATCTAAATCTTCACCTCACCATAGCCTGCTACCCATATACAAACATGCACCTAGAACAGGCATGCCAGTGTGTATCTAGAGTGGGGGATTCGACTACAGTGTTCTGATCCTGAGGCATTTTTTGAAGAAGCACCATATGAATGCTTATTGGGATTTGACCCTTTCCTCCATTTGACATAGAGTTTTCAGGTGTGCACTGTGAACGTGGCTAGCAGCTGATCCTGTGCAGAGCCGGATGTAGACAGACGTGCACATTGCTTCATGTCACCATCACAGTTCACCATCATCATGTTCTTTGGCAAACTTATAATTGCCTTTAGAGCAGGGGTCACCAACTCCGGTCCTGGAGGGCTACTATCCAGGAGGTTTTCGGTCTTACCTGGCTTCTGATGAGCCACAGCTGTTCCTGGGATTTACCTGAGAACAGCTGTGGCTCATCAGAAGCAAGGTAAGACGGAAAACTTCCTGGGTAGTAGCCCTTCAGGACCAGAGTTGGTGACCCATGCTTTAGAGTGTGGTCCAGTCATTGTTAATAAGTGACGTATGCCTTGAATATTACATCAAAGAAGAACCTTAAGCTTTTGAGTTAATTGTACATCTCTCTGATATGTTTGAGTGTGCAGCGTTGAAAGTGTTTCGCTCACTGGTTGGTGATTTGTGCTCAACTGCTTTGTTCCCAGACATTGCCATCCTCCCCAACTACCACCAAGCCCTCTCCATCTGATCACATGACCACCTCCAGGGCCAATCAGGTACAGTATCATCCTTTCATCCCAGCCATGTCCTCCTGCCACCAGTTCGTTCAGATGAGGGAGTGCGGTTGTCTTCCGGAGACGACGGCTGAAGACCGCAGACATAGCTGCTAAGGTGCCCCAACTATATGGAGAAATGGGGCTGCTGGTGGATCATAAATCATATTAAATTATTAGGCTTCGAAAATGGGAGTTTTTTTTTTTTTTTTTTTACCGAAGACTATAAAATAAAGTTTCCATGTTTCTTTGCTTGATCTGAGGTTATGTAATATTTGAAAGCTGGAATGTACATGTTTTTACAGAAACTTTTAAATCTGTATGTTTGTTCTTTGCCAGGGTGGATTAGGGATGTGGTCGTATGCATGATTTGTGTGGCTGTACATGCAAGGTTTCTTTGGCACATGTGTGATGGTGGTTCTTAAAGTTTGAAGGAAGCATTTTTTTTGCTGCAGTATGACTGAAGCGCCCAGGCTTTGCTGGCCAGCAGTGAGGGCTTATGCCATTAAGCAGCACACTTACTGAGCCTCCTTCCGACACGCCATCGCATTTATTGCGGTGCCATTACTTTGGTGACAGATGGAGCATTACTGCAAACTTTGCAACACAGAAGACTTTAGCCTGTGGACATACTGTGTTTTTTTCCAGGCTTTTTTCTTTTTGATTATATTTCATTTTTATTTTTCAGCCTTTCTGGAAGTTAAAAATATCCCTTCTCCCGGAATAACAACATCCAGCCTTCCAGTTTGTAATAAGTAAGCTTAATTTAAACTGTTCAGCTTTACTGAAAATTGACAAAGAATGTGTTTAAATAATATATTAGTGGCATAAATGTCAGCATGTGCATTAGCCAATTAAACAGGGTTGTTGATACTTTAATGTACCTTAATCAGTCTTGCAGTTATAACGCGTCGCTCTTTGTAACAGTGTCTCTGCGGCCACCTTCTCTCACCACCGTGCTCTCAAAGCCTTGCCACTGTAGCTGAGTTCCATCACGACAAGCAGCTCCCTTCCCACAATCCATTGCTCTTTCCAGTACTCACCACTGAAGCTCTTTTGTAGACATTCTTCGGAGTAGTTTTTGAATCTCATCTTTCATTCAGAATGGCTTAACAGCACTGAAGTTATGCTCTGAATTGTTACTGAAAGATTACTGAGAGCAGGGGCAGAATGATGCTGATTACATTGTTGTATTTTCAGGATGTGTGTGAAATCACACAGTGAGTTATTGTCAGACTGTTGGCTCCAACCTGCCAGGAAGCAGATGATGGTTGACTCTGTGCTTCCAGCCGACTCGCTTGTCACTCTGTCCTCTTCTCGCACTTCTCCCCTCTCCTGCTGTTCGCAACCAGCAACCGATAATTGCTTCAACGTTTCAGGAAATCATATTGCATGATTTCCGGTTAAGTACTCCTCTTGTCTGCCTCCACGTGACCAAAAGAGGAGTGTTCTTTTTCCACCGTAGTTTGCTTTCATTCCCGCATAACCTTTTCAGTCTCAGAATCGATCCAAATGTAGTTAGTACTGGGTTAATGTTATTGTCAGGCAAGCTAGTTAGTACATGAGGCAAGGAGCCTTTTTCTACTTTCACATGGGTATGGTCTCAATGAAAACTGACTTGCTTGCTGAATCATGGTTAAACTCATAATATATCTTCATCCCTTCTGCTATTTTAACAGGCCTTCCTGTGAGAGGGTCTCTACCTAGGGTAGTAGAATTTTATTTTCTCTCTGAAAGCTACAGAAGTGGTACCTGCCAATCCTTTTGCGAACAAATTAATTTGCATTAAATGCTTAAGATAAATCTATAGTGCTGTAATATGGAAGAAAAAGTATTATTTTTATAGATGTTTTTTATTATCTGCCTCCAACCGGATCGTGCCGATATGCCGGACCTGGTAAATTCCAGGGGAACTTCCAAGAGTCCACAGTCTCACTTGACAATCATTTATTTGGTTTGTCCTTCTCCGTCTTCACAGGTAAAGATAATAGTCCCCAACAGCACAGCGGGGCTGATTATTGGCAAGGGCGGGGCCACTGTGAAGGCTATAATGGAGCAGTCAGGAGCCTGGGTCCAGCTCTCCCAGAAGCCTGATGGGATCAACCTTCAGGAGAGGGTAGTGACCGTGAGCGGTGAGCCTGAACAGAACCGAAAAGCTGTGGAACTCATCATTCAGAAGATCCAAGAGGACCCTCAGAGCGGCAGCTGTCTCAACATCAGCTACGCTAACGTGACGGGGCCCGTCGCTAATTCCAATCCCACCGGCTCTCCCTACGCCAACACCGCCGAGGTCCTGCCCACGGCCGCCGCCGCCGCGGGCCTCCTGGGACACGCCAACCTGGCGGGGGTGGCGGCCTTCCCCGCCGTGCTCTCGGGGTTCACGGGGAACGACCTGGTGGCCATCACCTCGGCGCTCAATACGTTAGCCAGCTACGGGTACAACCTCAACACCCTGGGGCTGGGTCTTAGCCAGGCGGCGGCTACCGGGGCTTTGGCGGCCGCGGCCGCGAGTGCCAACCCAGCGGCAGCAGCGGCAGCGAACCTGCTGGCCACCTATGCGAGTGAGGCCTCGGCCAGCGCGGGCTCCACCGGCGGCTCTGCAGGCCCATTCGCGTTAGGTAGCTTGGCAGCTGCCACTGCTGCCACCAATGGATACTTTGGCGCTGCGGCTCCACTCGCGGCCAGCGCCATCCTAGGCACCGATAAGACCGCGGACGGCTCCAAGGACGTGGTGGAAATCGCGGTGCCGGAGAACCTGGTAGGTGCGATATTGGGGAAGGGCGGCAAGACGCTGGTAGAATACCAGGAATTGACTGGCGCGAGAATACAGATCTCGAAAAAAGGGGAGTTCGTGCCCGGCACGCGGAATCGCAAGGTAACGATAACCGGGTCGCCCGCCGCCACGCAGGCCGCGCAGTATTTGATAACGCAGCGAATCACGTACGAGCAAGGGGTTCGAGCTGCCAACCCACAGAAAGTGGGTTAACACCTCGATTTACTCCGTAAGATCTCACTTTATCGTTTTACAGAAGGATGTACTGTATTTTGAAGTAAAATTATGTTGTTTTTTTTTGTTCTCGTTTGTCTTTTCTTTTAATATATAATATGCAAATGAATGAAATTATGTTTAAGATGTGTACATGTAAATAATGTGTTTTATCAGGAAGAACTTTTCTTGGTATGTTTTAGTTCTCTAATTGGCTTGTGTATATTTGTATATTGTTTCTAGTGTGAGAAGATCTTAGCCTGCCAGTTTACCAGCATCATTGTAGTTTTAAAAGAAAAACAACAACTGAATGTACAGGGATATGCGTGTAGTTTTCAGTATTAGTTAGAAGTAGGAGTCAAGCATACATGAACTGCTGTTAGGTAGGGTGCAGCCAGGCTCCGGTCCGGAAAGGAGCGCGGCCGAGCACTGTCAAGGCAGCCTTACTTCTTACATAAGGACGTAGAGAAGTGGGAGACGACCTTCTAGGATTAAGTAACAAAAAAGCAATATAGTTGCAAAAAGCACTGTAAAATATTTTAAGGTTAAAACTGTGGATTATTGTATTTGGTAAGTTTACAAATCAGCAAAAGCACCAGTTTCCCTCTGAAGCAGACCTTTGGGGAACGCTGCCTGGCCAGGGAGACCCCCACCCGCCCCCACCTCCACTCACGGCCGTCTGAAAGGAAGGCCTCTAAGATTGTACCCCCCACCCCAACTGCCCTCTCTATCAAAGGAGCTGCTGGTGTTCCTCCCTGGCCATGGACCCTGCCATTACTCCATGAGCACCCTCGACGTTCAGACAGATCGCTGTTGATGCAGTGGATCGGGGATTTTATAAGGGAGAAAATGTGAAAGTGCCAACAAAACGACATTTTTTTAATTAAGTGCACGCTCGGTGATGCGTGTTGCATTTTAAGAGCTTCTATTTGGATATGTATAATTTGTCAACACTAGAAACATTAGTATTTGTGAATGTAGACTTTACTGTGAAGCTACCTGTGATGTTAGCCGTCTGCCCCATAGCGAGGGGGCACGCAAGCATGGTGCCCCGGCCCCGTGCCGTCGATGCTACTCCGTAATTTGCATGTACGTGGAGCAGTTTTATGTCACCGAAAACCACAGAGTATTTTCCTGCATGCTTTTTAAAAAAAAAAAAAGAAACAAAGAAGAGATAATAAGAGGCAATTTATTTCAAAAAGTGCTAGTTAGTGGGTGAAACTCTCACTCTTTAAATAGGTCATTTTTTCAGTCTGCCTTCTCCC
>JAODKK010000025.1:12070228-12085487 GCA_026774405.1 Petrocephalus microphthalmus
GGGGGTTGGGGGTCTGATTACTCATGAAATCTGAAAAAAATACCATTTTCCCCCCCATTAATGGTGGTCGTGCTCTGCAGGTTGAAGGCTGATGTGAATCCACACTGCACTCTGTTACAGGTGTATGTTAAGCTTAACGTTAATTCTCCAATTGCTGTCTCTGACTGCACACCCCTACCTCTTACAAAGCTCACAGTTTTAATTGAAATTAGTGAGTTAAAAAGTAAGTTTTTCTCATTTATTTAGTGCTCTAAATGCATTCTTAATCATATAAAAATTAAGGAAATAAGAATAATTTAAAAAATGGGAAATTTTAGCACTTGCGGGAACGGCTAGTTCTGCGCGTCATTCTGCTTCAAAGAAAAAAGATAAATGATGATGCCATTAAAAGTGAACTAATTAAGGAAGGCTTCTTTTAAGAACTCATTAACTGCAACCTCATTTACATAATGATGCATATTAATTAAGTTTTAATGAATCTGAATTTCCACCAAGCCGCTTTTCTTTGGCTGTGGAACAAATTGAACAAATTATTTAAAAGTGTTCTTGAATCTACTTTTCACACCAAAGGGGAGTGAAAGCAATCATTTGTAGAAAATCGTATTTTTTTAAATGCAGGCCCATCTGTTAATTATTTTCTAAATGTAATCATTTACCCTTTGTTTTCAAAACCTAGGAGATTCATTCACTTCTTAATCAAATTATGAGGTATGGGATTCAAGGGAAAATGTTATAGAACCTGTACAGTTTAGCACAGTGCAGTGCAGCATTGTTGTACAGACGGACAGCGGTGACAAATGGTGCGTGTGCAGTCTGGAGGCCATCTTGTAGAATCTGTGCTGTGGTCGCCGTCGACTGGTTACAGCGTAGTTGTAGAGGATGGGGGTTCCGTGCATTTTTGCAGAGCCGAGCATAGCGCTCAACCAGCAGATCAAATGAAAAGTTAAGCTGTATACTGTTCTATCAAGCATGAACTGCAAATTGCAAAGTGTACACGTAAATGAAGATGTGCGCATGTGGTGTAATATCCCATTGTCAGTTTTGTTAATCTCACCTCCATATTTATGTGGAATTGCTGAATCTCAGGTGTCTAATAAAGGAAATATTTGTAAAATGCATGAATTCATAGGCAATGTGGGGATTTTTTTTCTGTATATTATGCTTTTAAAGTTTGTCATTCTGTGTATTCTGGAAGACGGCTGCTCTTACATGTGTGACTGCATGTGCACATGTCTGGAGGGAACGCAGACACTAAGAGCATTACTAAACCAACATAGCAGGAAGGCCTTTCGGGTAGATTTCTAAATGTGGCGACACCATCAAGAATTTTTATCTATAGAAAAGATTCCTTTGGCAAATGGGTTTCCTTTTCTGCTGCGTGTTTGCATGCAACCGCTTCCATGATTTCTATATGGTCCCATCCTCTTTTAAGAGTCTGTATAATGTAGGAGGATTGACAGTGACTGACTTCCTCTGGGGGTCAGGAGTCAAGGGCTTAGATGAGATGAGCTGGCGATGCAGTATATGTGAGAATGGAAAGCAGATGTTGGTTAATTAGGGAAAATGTGACTGACAAGACGGCTAAGCGGCACCAACCAGCTGCTCTGTGTGACTTCATTGTCAGCCTCGTACACCAATCCCAGCATGCCCTTGGAGGATGCAGCCGACGCCGGCAGTTGGCAATACGAAACTGAGCCTGACTGCATCTCTACTCTCCTGAAAGGGCTGGTTCCCTTGCTCTCTCTCTACTCGCTTTTGTATTATGTGCTTTGTGTCCAGTGGTGTGAGCTTTAGCTGTGGCACATGGATGCAGTCTCCGCTGGGGCACGTGCATCCAGATCATGCCTGCATCGCAATCAAAACAAGACATTGCGCTTTTTCGTATAATCGCAACTCTGTCCAGTACAATTTTTAAAAAGCCGAGCTCGGAAAATGTATTAAAATGATTTGTCTGAGAGAGGCAATATCAAAAACAATGCAATAATTAATTTCCAGAATGTTCTCTCAGCTCCCCTATTTACAAGCTTATTCTGGTTAATTACTGCACAAATTATGGTGAAGAATGAACAAAAAATTAAATATGCCAGGTGTGTCTGTTTTGTATTTAATAGAAGCAGAACCCTCGGACATTAAGAGGTTGGTGTCAGTTATACTGTATAGTCTCTGGTATCAATGTCATCAGCTGTTATTTTTGAAAGCATTCCATTCCATGCTTTATTTTCAGTGTTTGTTGGTTGGCTGCAGCTTGAAAAATTAAATGTTTTCGAGGACTCTGCCTTGCCAGAAAGTACCAGGGAAACACCTTTATGTTGTGGTATAATTGCAGTTCATCTGAGGCGATATCATTGCCTGTGTTTGCTGAGGCGCTCTAGTCCTGAAGGGTTGATCTGTGAACAAACCAAACAATGAAATCCTTTGATCTCTGTTTAATGTGTGTGCTGACAGTTCAATGTCTCTGAACTAAACCTTCATGGACGGTGAATTTCCCATTTTCTCAGCGGTCATAATACGGGATAATTGGTCAGAGGAGCATCCTGATTAGTCTCAAACACTGCACTCACTTTTGCTCTGCAGTCCCGCCCTGACCCTGCTTTGTAACTTGTTATATATTTTATGCTCAGTCCAGCAAATCGTACGTTGTCCATCTGCAGCTCCTCATCTGTGTTTACATGTCTTGTGACTCAGGCTTACCTCCTGTGGTCTCTGTCTTTTGTTAACTCCCTATCATTGTAAATATCTCTGCTTATGAATCTCTGGTCAGTGAGGTGCATGTGAAATTGATGAATTTTCAGACATTAGCCCTCCTTCAGACAACAGATGGTAATTCAGTTCAGATGTGAATTATCTGGTCCTCCGTCAGATAGCGTGAGCGATGCCGTTGGTGAGCACATGTCCTCCCCTGCTAGACGGAATGTCCCAGTCTGCAGGTAATGCAAGAGGAACATTCCCATTGCATTTCCTGGGCTTGGTGTCTGAGAGGAATCTGCCCTGTTTGTCCCAGACATGCACTTTTAATTACCTCATGGTATTAAGTGAATGTTTGAGACTCATGAGTTGATTGGATGGATAGTCATGGAAGAAGAGGCATCATTTGTGATGTCATAAGATGTTCAACTAGCATTTCTACTGTGTGTTTATGCATCACAGAGTCAAGGCATTTTGCCATCTTAAAAATTACTTAAGAATTTCTTAAGAATCTTAAGAAATACTTATGTCATACTTGCAAAGGTATGTATGTTAAAATGCTATTGGAGCATTTCAGACATTTTGGCCAACCCCCATGCATAATGTTGTATTGTTTTATTTCTTATTTAGGACCTTGCACCACTACACTGACATTAGCTCCTCTCTATTAGGATTTCTCAAATTGCCCTTTAATAAGAGTTAGTGTAGCTGGCACAGCTTGATTGATTGTCTGTTATTTTTCTAGCTTTCGTAGATGAAGCAAAACCCTGAAAAGTTAACAAAACACCATGGATTATGTCTGATTTGTAAGGTCCTCCAATTAATGGCAGGTGTGCTGGGTCATTCCATACATGTTATCACCAACCTGTTATGCTCTGCGGGGCCCTGGGCTGTAGATAACTTCTCTTGGGGAGAAATGGGTCACCGTTTATTTTGAAACAGAGAAGCCACCCCTTATGTTTCTGTTGTGTGGACTTGGAGCTATCTGGTGCGTGTTTCTGGCTGCGTCATCCGGCTCTCAGTGAACAGAACAGAACAGCGACTCCTACTGGACTAGTGGAGCTACCAGAGCTGCTATCAAAGGGGTATCTGGTTTCAGGAGACAGGGTCACGGTGGTTTCTTGTAATGTGACTATTTAGCTTTTTCCTGGCTGTTTTTACAAATCCGTAATTGATGCAGAGGTTGCAAGTTCAGGTTCAGAAATTACTAATCCAGACCAAGATTCTGTTCCGACCGACCATTTGAGCATGAAGAGTCTCATTCACAGAGCACTCAGCTGGTTGGTTGAAACAAAATCTTGGCCTGGATTTGTACTTTTTGAACCTGAACTTTCCACGTCTTTGTGTATGTGCATATAAATATACGGTGGCCTTGCGGTTGCAAGTGGCCAGCCAAACCTGACACTCAGAGGACAAAGTAAAGACCTACCTGGTGGACGTACGGCAGAGCTTCAAGCTTTGAAGATTCATGCAGAATTCTGTAACTGATGTTACTGGCTGTGTGCCCGGTGCAAGCAAATTGTGGCTATTCTTACGGTATCTATTTTCTTATGCTGTTATTTTTACAGCAACATAGGTGGATCCATGCACAAATTTAATATATGGTAAGACAAAGTGTTATATTGAAACAATTTCGAGTTCTACATTTTGAAAAATTATCCTGTGATTTGTTTACTTTATGTCAAGTTTGATGTACCTTCGACCCAGTCTGTAGCTTTGCTTTGAGGTGTTTTAATGTTACTGCCTCTGTGAGATGGAGTGTTTCGTAATATATTGGCAACGTGTCGTGTTGGTCCTTTGTCAGTCAGCGTCTAAATGTGCAGATAGTTCTAATGGTGGATTAACTAAAATTAACCATCAGTCATGTTTTTCAGGACATTTAAAAAGGATTCTAACAAAAATCTACCTCTTCATATTGGGCGTTAAATGCATTGCAGGAACCAGCAGACTGACTTATTTTTTGGTCGGAAATGCATCATAGGATAGGTGTATCTTTCTGAAGAGGGACTGCCAGCATTGAACCACTCACAAGTGTACCAGCTGACAAGTAGATAGCGATGTTTTATTTTGAATTTTCACAGATGAGAGTTTATGCACATCGTATTTTTCACTGAAAAATGAAGGCATCGGCCACAGCAATGGAGCCTGAAGACATTCCTTCAAGGTCTCCTTCCGAAATTCAGCTAATCCATTTGCATCCATAATTGTAACTGAAACATCATCTTTCCATGCTACGGTTGTGTATAAGCATCTCTTTCCGGACATTTCTCCATAGACCATGGGCTGTTAGCATTGCCCTTTGGTTCCTTCCTGCTTGGCAGAAGCATACACGCTATAGGTGTGTGGAGCCAGTACAGCCCATGGTAAAGCCTTTGTAATATCTGTATAATGTCTGAAACATGCCACCATATGTGCAGATTATTAAGTCCAGTGTGCGTTACCCTTCTCATGGTTGCTAATGTTTGAAAGTGTGCTATTACTTTTTTTGCTTTATAAATATATACTGCTCTTTGTTCAGTAGCCACATGTGAATGAAGGTCTGTAGATATTCTGTATCTGCTTTCTCTTTTCATTAATACATATACAAATTATCTGTGCTTTCTTAACACTTAACACATAGATTAATACTCCTTTTAAATTGCAGTTTGCTCATGAACTTTTCCCTGTGTTCTGATTCATTTGTATGATGCACTGTTATTTTGTGTTTGTGATATCCTGTAAAATATTTTTCCCCATGTTTCACATGTGTCATTGACCTTACTGGCAATTCCTGGTTCTGCCAAAAAGTGGAATCATTATTTAAGGTCTGTGGCGCTTGCCCAGCCACCTTATGCAGGGTTCCCAGCTGGCCGGAATTTTTGCCGAACCTATGGAAGTGTTCTTTTAAAAGAGGGAACAAGAAAATTGATAGTTGACTTGACTTTCATGCCAAGATAAGATTTTTCCTTGCAAATCCTAAGGGTTGTTGTTATTCTGCTGGTCTCTCACTGATGGCAATATTCCCAGGGTGTGAGATGCAGTACTTTAAGTCGATCCTTAATTTCCCTCCATGACTTCTACATCACCACCTGTGAGAACGTTGTCAGGAAGACAGCACCACAATAAACCTGTCATCTACATTGTACACTACATCTGGGGTAAAAGATGGTGCCTTTGCTTTTGCGCATTTTTTCCCCCAAATTTTTCTTCTATGCCTCCTCCAGTACAACTCTTGGAGCAAAAGTGACATTCATGTTTTTTTAGGTTAATTTGTGTTCTTGCCATAACTATAACTTTCAGTATTTTGCTTCAGCCTAGTTTTTTGAGTGAAATGTGTTTTAACAAGGAAAGGAATCAGATCCTAGGAAATACTGTAAAAGATACAGAAGGCTTATCTATAATCAAGCAGTTGTGCTATAGATACCTTTAAGTGCACTTAATGTAATATGTATTTGTAGTTATTTCCAAAAAGTCTTTATTGCAATGTGGTCTTTATGTAATGTTGATTACCACTTACAGGGAATACAGGTTTTTAATGCTGTTGCACATGAATATGATTGTCCCAATATATTTTACATCCTTGCTGTGTACTGTGAACATTCATCTTAAAAATTTAAAAATGGTTTACAAATCGTAATGTTTGTGCTCATGCACGTCTGAGTGTGAGTAGCAGAATTGGAGTTTGTATTCAAGTCCTAAGTAGGTCAAACTATGCAAGTCACAATGCACAGAAAACTTGTGGTTTGTAGAAATCATCATAGGGAAGCTTACTTGTCACAAACTTGACACATTTCTTGTTTTCCAGAGTTACAAAAAAAAAAACTCCAAAGACAACCACCGTTTCATTGTTCTGAAATTTCCCCTTTGCTATGCATATTATGCTACTGAAATCCACACTTACCTTGTCAATGACATCTGGGAAATTGCTACATATTAAGAGGAAATGCCTGTCTTTTGAGAAGGCGAATATGACTGCATAATGGAGAACTCTCCCTTGGGCTAAAAGCTGCAGATGTTTAAAATACCTTGGCTGCAGGTAGAGTACTGAGATCATAGGGCCTGGATAGGTTAGTATGTGGTAGGATATCTGGATCAGGGGCTGTGTGTATATAGGACAACCAAAGCGTGTTGACCTAGTGTTGGTCCATCTAATATTGTATTAGAGCCAGAGCTTCACAGGACAGGTTCAGAGGAGGTTAGTATGTCATACACTCCAGGTTATTGACTTAGCGAAAAGCAGAGTCATTTGGGGTGTGTTTGTTTTATACAGTATAGGTACATGATTACATATGATGGTATTCTTGTGTGTGTGTGTGTGTGTGTGTGTGTGAGAGAGAGAGAGACAGAATCACACGGACAGAAAATATAATGTTTCTAAGAAGGTGGACACACTGGTGCTAAAATTCTGGGATGTGAACTCGAACCCTTATAATGATGAAATGTGGTTTGAGGCTGCAGGCATTAATGGGTAACTTAAAAGCCATCTCTAACATGGTGGCACGCCTGACAGTCACATTAACAACGTGAGAAATATTGGCAGCAGTAAGCGTGAAGCTGGATGGTTGATTTAATGTGGATGATGTTTTCTGTTTATGCAACATTTAGTTTCCACTTTCGTTTTTAAGTTGTAAGACAATTTTTACCTGTTAATGCCTTGTGGAAAATTTAACATATAGAAATTTGCAATTATTCATGGATTATTCATTACATGTATTTTTAACTATGAAGCAGATTTCTTAAATGTAGAAAATGTAAATCTATTACCACAGAGCATACTACACTGGAAATGTAATAAATCTGTAAACTGTTTATGTGATTTATATTTTTCCTGTTTCCCTACTAGATAATGCAGCTTTGTGGCCCTGTGCAGATGCCGCGTTCCCTTGACTAAGGGTCTCTCCCGTCACTGTCAAGGACATCACACCAGTTAGTATGCAGATCAGAGCTGATGTACTTGAAGACTGCCGCTCTGATGCAATCCTTTAGTTAGGGCAGTGCAGTATTCCCTGTCTGACCTCAATCACAGAGGCTACAGTGGAAGGTGCAAATTAAAGGAAGGGCCCTGGAGAATATGAAACATGTCGTGTTTCTCCCGGAGCTGAATGTCGTGTGTGTATGCAGACAGACTCCAAGCTGCACACACAGTTGTACTGTGGCCGAAGTCGGTGTACATATTTGGTCACGCGCTCTTCAAGTAGGCACCCTGAGAGTAGCATCACACAATTTAAAAATAAAAAAAAAAATGTGGAGGTTTCTTTTGTTAAATTTTGTCATTGTTCTCTTCTCCTAGAGACCCTTATCAGCCAAGGGTAAACATACTGTAGGAGGCAGTCTCTCTCAGGACAGAAACGTATGACAATAAGCCCAACATTCTGAGCATAAGAGAGGAAATTACTGCAGTATTGCGAAGTGCACTAACTTTGTGCTGGAGAAGAATTACTCTTAGCTTTCAGCCTGGCAGTCCCTCACATTTAATGAGTACAAATAGCTCTGATCAAGAGGGAAAAATTGAGCCTTTTTTCATAAAAGAGCCACTTTCTTGGCAGAATATTGGTATTCATGAAGTGTCTCCGCTTAGTTTATAAAAGGTATTTACTTATGATTAATGCCACTTCCCTAATATGAATTTTAAATGTTTTTCAGTGTATTCAAAACATTGTACGGTCCTTTATTTATGAAAGAGTGTATTAAGTCAGGTATCAGAAAACATAGTTTTGTTGGTAAATAGGCTCATGTGAGCATTTCTGCAAGCTAAAGATGGTAATTTCCTCCCCTCCAAGGTAATCTACAGTATATGCCTAAACAGATAGCCATACTGAAGTGTGTCTTTCCGCTGAAACATTTCTCCACACGTAAGGTCTTCCTCCACTGTAGGTGATCTCCAGCCTAAAGCTGCTAAGTCTAGGAGCGGTCAATTTGCCCCTGATGCAGTAGGGCACATGCAATTTACTTCCTTTCTGTTAAATCTGTGTCCTGGTTGTAAATTTCCCCCAGTTTTGGTCTTTCACTTCCTCAATCTTGCTCTCCTTGTCGGAATTAATGAGATCAGGTTTGATCAGGGCAGCCAAGTGTTCCGGGAGGAATCTCACAACCGCCTTGTGTCCTGTAATAGAATTTGCATCTAATGCATATATAAATCAAACATCTTTCTGGACATTTTCATATGCATAATGTCATTTCCTCCTCTTTATTTCGAGGGAAAGTGTGTTGGGAAGGATTGGGGACTGTAAAGCAGTGGAGAGTGGGAACGTAAAAAAAATAAAAATAAAAATCCTTACACTTTGCTTTCGATTTATTTTGCTGACTGAAGCACTGAGGATCTCAGCTCGGAGATCTTTGAGTTGTGGTTGACAAATACTTTTTTCAATGAGGGATAAAAATGGAGGTGTGATGATGTATGTTGGCTAAGGTGGTGGTGATTTAGAAAGGGGACGCACCATTCCACTGACGTTTCTTTCTTTGTTATGTAAATGAGCCGGAAACTAGCAGATCCGAAGCGTTTTTTTTTTCCTTTCGAGGAATTGCAAGACGATAACAATAATAAAAAAAAAGACAGTGGCAGGCAGGGTATTCTGTCTTGGTGTTTTTCACCAGCTCAGTTTTCTGCTACCATGGTGGGCATTGTAGAAGTTTCATTTTGGGCCATTTCACTGTGCATCTTTTGGGAGACACTGCAGATCAGGGGTGCCCAATACTGTACGTCAACCGTGATCGGTAAGTAGACCACAAAGGTAGTGCGGGTAGATTGCGCAACATTATTATTTTTTTATGTTAGCCTATCATCTACCCTCCCATTGCATTTGCCACTTGATTGATGTAAAGGTCAGCCAGTCTGGTGTTACATATAACTTTGTTACGTAATATTACTGTAACCTCTACTTTGATTCCTTCTCTTCTAACGTATCTTTAAGATCACATGGGTCACCACACGGGAAACGTGAATATATTGTGAGCTAGTGCAAAACTCCAGCGAGCAGAGTGACCCAGCTAGCCTTCCAGTTTATAAGTACTAATACAGGGATATAAAAAATGAGCGGGGGAGCCGGACTGGCTTAATGTGGGTAGGTCATTTTGACCTGGTCATTTCAAAAGTCGCTTGTGAGCCGGAAAATTGTGGGCGCCCCTGGTGTAGATGCTGGTGACTGTTGGTACCCTGTGCACTTTATCTGGGGCTTCTTGATTTTCTCTCTGTAGGAAAGTAACCAACTTTCAGAGAGTATTATTCCAGACACTTTTACTTGTTAAGCCATGTATCTTTGGTGAGACTCAAGGTGAGTCGTGCTTTTGTCTGATTTCTTTGGGAATTGGAGCCCATGCCGTGTGGGCTTTTGTTAATTCGGGGTGAGGAGCGGCAACATCAGAAATTAAACCAGAAAATTACACAGAACGCAGTTTTAAAAATGCAGTCCAAGGTTCTGATCTTTATAGCAAACAGAAGGATGTCTGTTTAAAGGACAAATTAATGTTTTTTGCTTATTTACAGTCTTGGTGTTTCTATGTTAATTGGACCCCAATGTGTTCTTTGGGATTATATTTGGAAGTATTTATATGTAATGTCTAGAAATTAATCATTACTCCTCAAATGCATATATTTCTTGCTTTGCTTGCCAACTTGACAGCTTGATGTCAATTCTTCAGAAAATGCATTTTCTCGCTTGGGACTAGTTCTGCGAAGAAGCCATGCCTTTAGCATGAATCTGATGCCTCACGACTTATTTAATCGCATGTAATGTCCAAAACACTCATGGTTCCTTCAGCCCATTAAGGAAAACTGCAATTGACTGCGTAATTCAGTCTGATGACATGCACACTTAAATGCGTATTTGTGCAATCGGCCTTCTTAACATGTTAATAAGATGATATCAATTCGCAGTATGAATCCGGAAAAGTCATGGTGAGTTAAAATATGATTCAGTTAATTCGACCAGTGCATGCACATCACATAAATACAAATCTGGAAGAGAGCGGTGGAGGAACAGGTAGGGCATATACCAGGTTGCGGTAAGGAATGATTAAAGACCGAGATGTTTTTAAGGCCTTGCAGGCTCACTGATCTAGCCCTGAAGCACTGGGAGGACCAAGGGAGAGCATAGATTGGCAGGGAGACCTAAATGTTACCCCATTTATAAAGCTATGATTTCTTCACAATGAAAGCAAGGTATCAAAATGAAAGTCCAAAAAAGTGTTTTGTTGTTTGTACTCGTAAAGTTTTGTTCTGTTTACAGTAATATTTGCCAAACATTGTTGTCATGTTACCATTTGATAATGTCCTGAAGGGATTGTATAGGGCCCATAACACCTGCCCCATCAAGACGGGATGTTTGCTCTCCGATCGCTCATTTTAGAGTGTGTGTACAGTGTGTTGTGCAGAACTTAGACTGTATCCTGGGTTTGTATAGCAAGGAAGGGGAGGCCTGTCACTTCAGCACAGTGTCACGGCATGCAGGATGAATAACTCAAGGGCAGGTGTTTTGGCGAAACAAGGGGTTTTATTGAATGCAAACAAACAGGGACTGGAAATTAACAAGATCACGAGGCATCAAGTGGAGAAGGCTAGAACAGGGAAAGACAGGCTGACAGGAGGAGTGGTGTTAATGACTGGACTGAGACAAACAGGCACTTATATACGAAGACTAACTCAGGGCAACAAGCATCAGTTGTGGTCCATTAGGGCCATGAGAGGGAGAAAACAGGATGGTCAGGCAGATGTGGCGTGCAGGACATGACACACAGCTATTAAATTGAATATAGGAATCAGTGTAACGTATTTAATTGGAGAATTTAAGTAAATCTGTTTCTTTCCTGATCCATTGAGAAATTAACTATCCCATTCACTGCATTTTCAGGTTTCACTTATGCGACACTCAGGGGTGATGAATTTTTAATGAGGAAAATGGTCTAATAATTATTGAACAGATGTAAGTGTTGGAGTGCATGCACCAACAGACCACGTAGAATGTGAATGTTCACCCCAGCAACATAAGGGAGCTGGAGCTTTAGGTGATCTTAAACTAGCAGGGGAGTGGGGAGTGCCATGCATTAGACAGCAGCTCTGCCTCGCACACTCGCCTTCAGAAGACATCCTCGCCCACTCTGAAATGCCATCCCCTGGGTCCTTTGTGAACCACGACATGTCATAATTCAGATGCTGGAGGCTCTACCTGCTGGTTGGTGTCCCCCTGACTCAGGTAGTGTCCCTGTCCCTTCTTCTTAACCTTGCACATGACTGACTGACACCTCTTGATGATTTAACCTCTAAGATATGGCACACCTTTCCTAAGGTGAGCTTAGGGAAGGGCAAGCATGTATCATTCTCCACCCAAAATGTCGTGGTATTGGTTCTTATCCAAGTGTCACAAGTGGATGGTTGGCCTGTTGGTGTGTGTGTGTGTGTGTGTGTGTGTGTGTGCGCGCGCCCTTTGCCTTGCCCTCTCATCAATCCATACCATTCCCTTGAATGATAGCCTCACCACTCTTACCCTCCTGAAAGCATCCAGCCTTTAATGCATCTCAGAAATAAATCAATGTGAAAAGCAATCCTTAATTATGATTTTGATCCCGTAATTTGTGTGTGTGTTCATCCTACAGTTGAATGTTTGTTTAGTTAGATTTCTAAGTGCTTGGGCATCTTCAGTCTTCAGTTGTTTCCAAGCTCGTCTGCATGTCCAAAGGTTTCTAAGTAGTGCTCAGGCAATTGAAGCACAGATCAAGCATCTGGCTCAGAGGCTGCTGCCCTATTCCCACGTGTACCTGCTCACTCCCCCATCTCTTCTCTTGCCTCCTAATTGTCACATGTTCATTAACACAGTTTCATTCAAGATTTTCTATGTTTTGGTTTTTAAGAGTGCTGTTAGCTAGGTTTGTCTTTAGGAAACAAGGAACCAGAGTACAGGTGTATAGTTTTCGGTAAAGCAACCCTAAATCAGAAAAAGTTGGGATGGTATGGAAAATGCAAAAAAATAAAAAATTAAACAACTGAGTGATCGTGAAATTTACTTTGACTTTTTATTGCAGACAGTATGAACCCAAGCGATGTCATGTTTTGTCTAGTCAACTTCATTTCATTTGTTAATATACAGCCATTCCTGCATTTCAGGCCTGCAACACATTCCAGAAAACTTGGGACAGTGAAGCGTTCACCACTTAGTAATGCTGCCATTCCTTCTCACAACACCTCAAAGACGTCTTGGCACTGAGGATACCAAGCGATGAAGCGTCTCGGGTGTTATTTTGTCCCATTCATTCTGCTAACACGTGGTAAGGTGTGCACCAGTACAGGGTCGTCGCCATCGCATTTTCCGCTTCTAAAATATCCACATATTCGCTATTGGGGGCAGGAGGGGACTGCAGGCGGGCGGGTCCGGGACCCCTACCCCCTTCTTCTGCAGCCATGCCTTTGTAAAGTGTTCAGAATGTCCTTTTGCATTGTCTTGCTGCAAAATGCACGGACGTCCCTAGGAAAGATGTCGTCCTGACGGCAGCATTTGTCGCTGTGAAATCTCAGTGTACTTACTTTAGTGGTGTCATCACGGAAGTATGAATAATCTCTGCCAAGGGCACTGACTCAACCCCAGACCACGACAGACTCACAACGTCCATTTTCTTCCAAAAAAGATCTGGAATACTGATTTGTCTGACCGCAGTACAGATTTCCACTGCGTGATGGTCCATCCAAGATTTAGAAGTAAATTTCAGAATCAATGAGTTTTTTCTTATTTGCATCTTCCCAACTTTTTCTGATGTGCGGTTCTACATTGGCTGTGAGAACAGTGCCAACTTAGTTTAATTTGAATCCCACTTTCTGTCACTTCTACCTTGTAAGCCCCCCCCCCCCACACACATACTCCCATATACCCACAATGGTTCTGCTGTGTGGCATTTAGTGCTGGGGGCTGTCCCTGCTCTGTCAGAATACCCCAAAAGTAGTCCTGAACGGAGCAAGCCGTCAGATGATTGGCAAACAAAGTATGTTCTTGAGAACTGAGCTGCCTTTAAACCATCGTCTCTCTTGCTACCTAAATTATGCTCCCGTGCTAACAGCTTCTATTAAATCTACCATTGCCTATTCAGGTGCTAATTGAGATGAAGCTTGGGTTTGTCAAGGTAATTGTAGGCAATAGCTGGAAATGGTTGGAGATGGTCTCTGCAGGAACTGGAATGGTGGGGGGGGGGGGGGTTTCTCTTTTATCGACATGACACCGGTAATAATGGGAGAAATTACTGCTGTATCACAGCTGCAGAGATGATATGATATCATTTAGGGGCTTTTATTCTTTTTTTGTTTCTCCGAAAAATTTAATTTCGAGGAATTTATTCGCAAGGCATTATATGTCATTATATATGCCTTGCTATAAATGAATATGATATGAATATCCAGATTCAGGCTCCTGACACCTAATGCCAAAAATGCTTGCATGAATTTGTCTGCATCTGTATTCTCCTATTTTCAAAATAAATGTTAGCATTATGGCAGTTTTTGTTGGTAGCCAGTTTTGGCGCTAAATGACGATCCCCCCTCTTTTAGAATGTGTTCTGCATGCATCTGTGCTGCAGACGTCCCACGCTCAGTTGTTATATAGAATATAACAAAAAACTAAGGAAATATCACCCTCTTGCAATGAGTTGAAAAAGGAAGGTGAATGTATATTAATTGCTTATTTTGCTTCGTTAGACATTCATATTTATAAAACGTGAGAGACGGATGAAGCCTTTGGTGTGTTTGAGAGTCAGGTACAGGATGAAACCTCAGTCTAAGGGAGATGCTCCTTGCAGCCCCAGTACATAAACCCTGAGCTTTTAGAAACATTATCCAGTTTTAGTATAAATAATGCATAGCACAACCTTATTTGATTGGTATTTAGATTTAGATCTTAAAACTTAAATTCTCAAGGCAGTAATTTCAAATTAAACCTGGGGCGTATCTATGAGAAAATTCCTAAAGGATTTATGAAAATGTATTCTATTGACTTCCGTGGTGTGTTGGACCGCATACACACATGCTTGTTTACCTTTTATCCAGCTTGGCATTGTCTGTTTGAGCTCTTGCCACCTTCAAATCTGCTTCTACTCAGAGAAAGGTAGAGAAGATGCTTTCCGTGTTTTTGTGGATTCTACAGAAATTGTAAAATTGTACTTATTTTTAGATCTAAATACTCCCAGAGCTGTCAGTGTGCTGCAATAAAATGTATGATCAGTGCACTCACTGTTTTACAGGAACTGAATTCTCCCATACATGTGGTGCTTAGTAAGTTCACTGGCGAGTTTGTAGAACATAGAGTAACTTCCCACGTCTGTCGTCTTCTCCTGCATTTCACAACTTTGCAACAATTTAATGCATGAGGTCCTGCTAATAGGAACCATTAACACTGTAATGTCATTTGCATTCAAAGAGCATGACCCTGTATGATACCTGTTAATAGATAACCTGATTACCTACATACACCAGCATTTCTTCCCTCCGGTGAGGGCAAAGAACAAAAAGGCTGGGAAAACCAAACCTTCAAACTGTAGTAAAGACTGGAGCGATTCATGTAAACAGGAGTTGTCATTTGTGGGAAGTGGATGAAACTCCTGTCTGTACTATGGCTGAACAATT